>CAJVPJ010000044.1:0-58444 GCA_910592205.1 Paraglomus occultum
TCTCCAAAGCTACAAGGGATGCCTGGGTGTTATCCGGCGTCGCGGGTTGGCTGTGCTAACATGCTGTCGGAAAGGAGAATATTAGAAATATTTGTTTGAACATAGGGGATTGAGAGGTGTATTCATTCACCAATGAGAGGAGTGTTTATGTAGAGGAGTGGGTTTAAGAACTACAGCTCAATGATCTGATCATATGTTTTACTAATTGATTGATGGTGGTCCATGACTTTTGAGAGGGCACTGTACAAGTAATATAAAAATTTTTATTAACACTCCTTTATTTGGAAATGTAAATGCAGCTCAGTTCTCATAATAATAAAGAATCTGTTTGCAACACAATATTTCAAAGTTGATGACTGGCTGAAGACGTCATACATACAGTCATGTTACTGTAACCAATTTCTGAAGATCTTGGGGTAGTTGTGTAAAACTCTGCATCAGAGATCATTCAGAAGTCACAGGACTGTGGCATGACTAGTATATAATACCTTTAAGGATACTGATCAGCACTGCTTTCCCAAAAAAATTTCAATAAACATGAGCACAGCATATGATGCCAACTATGCAAAGAAGGAGTATGAAGAGGCAAAGGGGAAGCTGGAGATGTTCGAGAATGACAATGATGGTGGGAAGTGGCTAAAGGCATTATAATTAAGGAGAAAGGTGTGCGCAGGCAGGCTCAGTGACAGCAAAAGAGATGAGAGGGAGAGACTGGAGCAGGAAGAAAAAATGTTGAAGGCGAATGTGGAATACTGGAAAAAAGAAATGAAGAGGCTGTTCAACCTCTCAGCCAGGTAATGACTTTGTGACTTAGGCATTGGGGACATTGAGTAGTGTGTATGTAGTAATATGGTATTGTGAGTTTGTTGGGAGAATGATACTAAGTCAGTGTTTACACAGTTCTATGGAGAAGGTGGCATTGGGAACATAGAGTAGTGTGTATGTGGGGTAGAGTAGACATAGTAACATGGCTTTCTTATTATATAGTATGAGAACATGAATTTGTCAGTGAATGGTATTGGAGTAGACTTTGCATTGCTTCATGATGCTAATTTACACCTCCATTGACATGTAATCCGTGTTATCTCAAGGCACAAAGCACACACTGCAGGTCTTATTGTTATTTCAGACAGTTGCCTAAATGAGATTTTGCAGAACTGGTATACGAATAACATCAACATATTGCACAGCCCTCCCTCCTCAGGCAAGACAACACTTGCTAAAGTGCTTGAACGACATCTCACAAGCAAAGGTCACACAGTTAAATACATCACGCTTGCTCATTGGAAAAGAACTGAATTTCCTGATCTCCTACATAATAATGATGCCTTTGATGCATTTTGGAAAAATGAAATTCAGTGCACATGGTCTGAATGCACCAAAAGCAAGGATCCAATATTTATCCTCATTGACGAAGCTCAGGTACTCTATAATGGCAATGGGTCTTTGGATTTCTGGACTCAAATAAAATATTTTACTGACCATCCAAAAAATGGCTTACATGTACTCCTACTGAGTATGTATGAGAGTCAAAACGCAGGAAGCGCTATCCTTAATGACAGTTATACCCCAATTGACTTCATTAATCCAATGGGATTAGATGAATTGCACCTAAATGAAAATGAGTTTAAGGATCTAACAAGCAAATTCATTGAATATATTGATAAAGAAGAAGACACTTTCATTATGCCTGATGATATGCTCAAGTCTGTCTACAGTTCAACTCGCAGACACCCCCACCTAGTAAGACAGACTTTGGAATACCTACAATGGCAGTATTGATGTGGTCTCAGAGATGATGACTTCTGACTCTCTATGGTTTCATTTGATTATTTTCTTGAGATACAGAGAATGAGAGTGTTTGATTGGATGACAAATTGGAAGCCAACTGAAGTTGTAGTTGATACCATTTTTCTGAAAATGGCATATGATATGGTTGATGATGATTCAACATTTGTTGTAGATACAAAGACTGCTGAGATGCAGGAAGCTCTTAGAAGGCTCATGCATTCTGGCTTAGTAACTTATTCAGGCAGAAGCTGGTTACAGTTTGCAGCCCCAGTTGTCCAAATCATCATGGGCCAGCACCTTTATGCCCCATCATTAACTTTGGAGTCAGATGTAAGCTTTGAAGCTTTTCTACAAACCAGCATCAAACATATGCGACCCTCAGAATTGCACAAATCTCTTAGCTATGGAATAGACAGTCAGCTACTTGAGAGAGCTTGGCAGAAAGCGTGGTTGATGGCTGCAAGCACAGCCATTCCAAGTGGTCACACAATCAGTCCTGATGTTGGCAGAATATTTGGTTCATCTGGATTTCTTGATTTCTATATCAATGGGGGACTCAAATGGGAAGTTGAGTTAATGCAAGAGGGTCGAAGGATGGGTGATCATGTTGACTGCTTTAGGTCAACTGGTAGGTACGGACAATTCCTTTTTCAAGGTGGGCTATTATCGACTTCCGCCATAATTCCTTGAGGCCAAATTCCAAGAAGTTGGATCCGAATGTTTGGTATGCTTTATATGCGGATGACTATAGTACTATGACTATCATTCGACATGGCAAGGACGAGATGTTACTTACCTTACGCGGTGATGATCCCCAGCTGTTTCCTAAAAATCGATAAACAAACAAAATGCATCGCCATGCCAAATCGACGTTCTCACTCATTCGCCTTAGCTTTTTTCATGTACATATCTTCTGCAACATTCTTGCATTTCAATACCACTGCATTATAACATAATAAGAAACTTATCAAAATAATTGCTTGATCGAATTTTTTAATACAAGAGTTACCAATTTTCTTCTCGCTTTGTAAAAAGACCTTGCCACTAATGGTAAGAATGATAAACGAAAGAAATCAATAAAATAAACAAACTGCTGAAGCATAAAACATATATATAGGATTACCCGTATATGAAAAATTATAATTATAATGGTTTGACTGATACGAAAAAGCAATACGTTTCTTAGAGGTAAGTTGCAATTGTGGTTGCTCAAAAAAGATTCCGAGAGAAAATTTTGCCGAATTACGTGAATCTCTCTAGGTCTGAACAAGACATATTTTTAATGGCCCAACTGATAGCGATGAATGGTGGAGAAATAACGGCCAGCCGACGTCTGAAAAAGAAAACGTGTACTAATAAGCGAACCTTTTATTATTGAGATCGCAATACTTTGCTTTGTCAAAAAACGTATCTCAGTATCACTTCGAAAACGTCAGAAATCATCTAGCAACGAATGGTATAATACCGCACATTCACAGTAACATTAAACGATACCGTGATGCTATATCTGTGAAAAATTTTCTCGAAAATTATGCTGAAATTCATGGGCTACCAAGTCCCGGTAGAAATGTCAATCGCATTACTCAATCACTTATACTTTTACCAGCGCGAAAACCAGCGCGAAACGAGTTATAAATCGGTCTATCGTGATTTTATTGCAGGTCTCGAAAACGATAGCACATTGAAATTGTTTAAAATACGATGCATTTCGCAAGTTATGGCATCAATTAACGCCTTATATTCAAATCATGAGTCCAAGAACTGATGTGCCAACATTTTCGGAATGGCTTACAGTATAATGCTCACAAGGAAGAAGAAACAAAAGATTTACTAAAAAAATTAAAGAACATTTAGTTAAGGCTAAATTAGAGAGAAACTACAGTCGATTGCCGATAATTTGATCTGTCGAATTAACGTAAAGGTCAATATACAATCAAATGTACTTGATGGTAACACAATTTTATTATTAACATAAGAAACTTGTAATAGATGGTTGCTTAAGCAAAGATAAACGATGCAATTCAATTTGATTGATAAGACTGTCAAATCCTCTGTTTTAAATTCGACGTTTTCTTGTTGTTCGAGAAATATCAGTGACCTTTTAAGTGCATCTTCACCTTCGTTAAGGGAAAATTTTTCGATGCTTGCATGTATTTTCATTTTCCGTATTGGAGTCGTTCTCTGCGAACTTACAACCAAAAACTTCTTGTATAATCTCATTGTCGTCAAGTGCTGCGCGTTCGCATTTTCCGCATTGTCAACGGCAATAAATTCTGTGGTTTTAAACAGCATGGGTAACATTAATACGAACAAAAATAGGAAAATATTGTAAATAATTAACATTACCATTAGCACTCAACGTAACATAAGACTTTTTTTTCGATCGAGGCATTTTTGGATGGAAACAAACATATGATGGAATAAAGAATCAGAATTTTATTATAAATTAGTGCCGGTCGGATAATTGAAATTTTTTATCACAAAATTAATACAGCCCAAAACCACCTGTCTTTAAATCTTTCAGCTCAACGTAGAGGCGTCTTTTTGGAAAGTCTGCCAGTAATTATGTTTATCGCAACATGCTTTACAAAGTTACTGGCTGGTTTGTCATAAAAACGCCTCTGCGTTGGGTTGAAAGGTTTTAAAGTTGGAGTACGTTTTATAATAATATATTAGGCTTCTCCGAAAAATTGAAACACATCTAGTGGATGCGATCATTTCCAATTGGTGATTTGTGTAGCCTGTGAAAAGTGATTTTGACGATTAAATTTCTAAATCGAGGCGATATTAATATTTCAAGTGAAACAGAAACTATCAAAAAATTCGTTAACATTATCTGGTAATCGACGATGTGATTTATACTTCTTTACCGTCAATTCCTATAATCGTGCATTATTCCGACAAAATAATCCGATAATTTCATAAGCATCCGAAAATATTACCAAATCATCACATGATATTAAATTAATGAATTTTATTAGACAGTTTTTTCGTTACACTGCATCTCCGAAATTGGAAAAGTCACGTGAAAATGCTATAGGTTTGTGATCGCGAACGCGTAGTAGCAGAACTTGTATTCTGGCTGTCTCGTACCAAAGCTTAACTTGTCAAGGCTCTTCGACCAACCCACAAAAAATTGGACATACGATGCCATCGCGGCAAATTATTGTATCGACGATAATGTTGGTCGCGCTCTGAAAGTATTAAAACAGGACCTTCAGCAACGTGCAGAGAGAGGAGATTGCGACGTCCGGCTGGCAAGTATGTAAAGCATTGCATAAGTTCAGATGTCTTTTGGGTATCGTAGCATCTAGCTGGGTTACTGCGTGTCACCCAGTGATGGTCGCGTTCCGATGCTTCTTTGGCAGCTAGCTGGGTTACTGCGTGTCGCCTAGTGATGTCGCGTTCCGCTGCCGAAGGTGCCCAAAGGATCTACGCGAATATTATCTGATATTCTGACTATGTATTATATGGGCGTTTCTTTTTCTCTTGAACAAGCAACTAGTCAAAGCTGTGAAAAACCACTCAAATATTAGCAAATCAGGGTGAGTATTTGAATTCCTGCTCAGTAATCCCTCAAACAAACACTTTTAGTTACGATTTATAGCACAATGCAATCATTGCTACTCACGGATGGAGCAGAATCAATGTCGAAGGTTCGCGCAATAATTCTTAGTGATATTGATTCTCAAGCGCAAAGCTGTCAACATTGATGATAGTTATTCGTAAGTGTTGTTGCCACTATTGCTGTCTTGAAGGATTTCGCTGGACACATTGGTTCATTCTTGTGCATTGAATAGCTTGCTTGTCAGTATGTCATTCCTAAGTATGTCTTGTTCGTTGATTAATGATTTACTTTTTTTCAGATAGCTTTTGCCTTTCCAACAAAAAGAGATCCTCTACACCTTTACCAATTTTACAGCCATAATCACCTACACCATCCAAAATGACCAACATTTTTTCTGATGAAGATGATGAATCTGACATATTTTTTTCTGATACTACATTTGCGTTTGACTGCCCCATAATAACAATAATCAATGACTAAATTTGGGACCATCACCTCGAAAAGAGTCCAGATGGTTCATAAGTGGCATGGATGTCTCGGAAAAATGGCATTCGTTTAAGGAACCGCATCAGCTATCAAGTACTCAATTACACGATCAAAGAAAGTTATCAACATCGATAATCATATTACAAGTGCAAGAAGCTAGAAGAATTATCGGAACATGAGGAACAGTTACCCGAAGGTCTTTTGTTTCTTGCATTTGATAATGAACAACGTGGGACAAAAGACCTATCTTGATCGTGGATTTAATACAATGGTTTACCATATTGTTACTATTACCAGTTTCAATATGGCATAACAAAATTCAACACACCGATTCACCTGGGCTTATTTTCTTGATAAGTTACAATACGAAGAACTTTATGATGTCAGCTCTGAAATGCAGGATGCCATCGACAAAGAATTATATACATATGTTTCTGAGATTCTTACTTTGTTATCTAATGAAAAATTATCCGCAGCCAATACCATCGAGTCTATTATAGCAGATGCAGCAACAATATTAATTAACAGCATGAAAAACTGTAATCGACAGAACATCGAGAATGGATAACAGATATGTCCCACCTGCAGAATGCGACTGCCGACGTTGACTGAAATGCAGCGACAGGTCAGGAACGATGTAAGCCGTCATACTAAATCGCCTAATATTAATTACTTCAAAAACAATCATTATACTGTGTATATATAATTACCTACACATGTTTAATAATATTACGACAATTGTAATTAATGAATTTTGTTGCACTTTCAGCCTGTCCTTTGTTCGATGTAGTGGTGTACTTCCCAAAGATTTTAAATTACGAATTCAAGATCGGTACGCAAAGAAACACGCGAGCGTTTGTGTCTAACCCAAAACTCTATAATTCATTGTTCGATATTTTGTGGAAAGCGCCAGTTGTACAATCGCCATGAATAAAGTTCCACACGATCTACAATGTTTGAGAAGTACTGCATTAAAAACTTTCGCATAAACGGTTATTCGATTAAAATATGTCCGGCATATCGCGTGTTCAGTTGGAGTCGTGCGATTGCAGCTGTTTGCGTTTTGAGAGTCCGACATTCAACTTCAAGGACGAAAATAAGCTTCATATCCACGCTTCTTTGGCCTTCCCCTTTGTCTAACGCTACCATTATTGTCGTATTAGTCCCATCCGATGCAGTCAGTTTACCCAGTCACTTGAAGCCGGAGTTGAAGCCTGGGGCATTAATTTCACCCGTGCGGATGAAACTCTCATTGGCAGATGGTCTCAACTTTGGCATAAAAATCTGCAACAGTAATAGACCAAACATCTTTGAAGCTGAAACTTTGATGATATAGACTGCGCACTTTTCGATCTCTCATCCTGCCCCGATTCGATCTCCAAACAAGGTTATATCACAGAGTATCGCTTATTACACATATTAATATGTCGAATTTATTAAATTATCTTTCATTATACAAAGCTAGAAAAAAGTCGAGACGCAAAAAGAAATATGCAAAGGTATTTTACAAGAACGTAATCAAACGTGTGATGGCTGAAAATTCACAGTTGCGATAAAGGGGAATTTAAATAAGAATAATAGTATACAAGAAAAAAGTGTAATTAATAAATGGTGTGAGTAAAGAATGTTATCCGATTGTAAATATCTGAGTTCGTGACCAAAATAATTCTATTGCCACTTAAAACAAATGTAATTTTAATTCTAGAAACACTCTATGAGGGAGTAGGTGGGAGTGACTTGTCCATAAAAGAGCTATCTATACTTCCTCCATGAATCCAGGACGGCTTAATTACATTCAGATGGAGATTAGGAGCAGACATATTGCGTCTTAGGTTGATGCTCAATTCTGTTATCGCAGGATGCACGTTATTCATACGTTTTGGGTATACAACGTTAGATGAATTATGTCCGTTTCCATTATAATAACCGCCACGGTGTTGATTATCATTGTCCGTTGCTTCAATCCCATACCCGTCGCACTCCCTTTCAAACTCACTATTAATACTATTATCACTCCTTTCCGACAGCATGTTAGCACAGCCAACCCGCGACGCCGGATAACACCCAGGCATCCCTTGTAGCTTTGGAGAATTATTTGCTGACGAGTTTCTTGAAGTGTTTGTACTACTAACTGTCGCTGCAATTGTGCTTGTCTGTGATGATATGGATGATACAGAATCTCTTCGTGGCGCCAGCATCCTTCGTGTAAGATTCGAAAACGAAGCCATTGATATTCTGTTCTGGGATGTGGAAGTCGTGTTGTTATTGTTGTTATTGTTGTTATTGTTGTGATTATTACTATTAGTATTACTGTTATAAAACCCGCTTTGTTGATGGGATTGTACCAAAGATGAAGACACAGATGAAGATGATGATTGCGACGACGGTGATGGGGGTGATGGTGGAAGTTGTCGTTTCTCAGGAATACCTCTCCCGTTCGCGAGCAAGTTCACTGTGCGTATCCCCAAGTCTGATTGAGATACGATTGATGCAATATTTGAAAAGCTTGCCCGCAGTGAACTATTCGATGCAGTCTTTCGTGGTGAGGAGGACGGATGGAATGAGGATGAAGTGATGAAAGATGGAGGACGGAGAAAAGAAGAGGCTGAAAATGAGGATGAGTGAGACTTTTTTCTTGATGACGAGTTGTCCCCACACGTTGAACTACGGGTGAATTTTGGAAGAGAATCTTGGACCATCAATTCGAAGCAATGCTGTTGTAGTTTGTCAAACAAATCTACCGTGTAGTTTCCTTCTTCGACATTTCTTCGACATTGATTACTCAACTCTCTGGGAACGTTTAACGGTTTGCTTGCTTTTTCATCATTCAAATATAGATTCCATATGCAGCTAGCCATGCTAATAGCTTCTCTCCTCATGTCTTTCTCCCTCCTTGCTCTTTCTTCTCCTTTTAGCATTGATCTTTCTACTTCTTCGAATATTTCTCTATATTCCATAACTTGGACATAAAAGTCTAAATTTTCTTCGCAGTACTGCGACACCAGATAAGCTCGAAATTTTGCTCGTGCTTCTTCATTGTGTATGATTTGTATCATGCGTAATCGAGAGGATTCGGGGGAAGCGACGGTATCTCTTTTAGATGATGAGCTGTAACGGACAGAGGAATGACGACGTTTTCCGGATGAACCAAGGATGGCATCATCAGGTAATTGAAGGTGTCCAGAGCCGGTGGTTTGAGGGGTTGCGACGAGTTGCCATTCAAAAGCTGGGAGAGTGGTATTTGTTCCAGCATTACCACTTTTGACCTGCAACTGAATAGCATGACAACGAAAGTACAATTCGGAGAGACGAGAATAAGATATTAGGTATGAGCGGGCGAAGCGAAGAGATAATGATAATTGATGTGATGATTTTATACAACGTATTTGGCAGTAGTATCTATTGTCAATGATCATTTTCGCTTACCTCTCTTGACTTTCTATCTTGTAGTAGTTTTATGCCAAACTTTAGCATGGTGAAAATGAGGGAATGTGTAAAGAAAAGCGGATATGTATATATCTGTATATGCACTGTATTGTGGCGCTGTCTCTAACAGGGGCGATTAGAAGTTCGGGTGTTGTGGGAATTTTGTTTAGTATTATTCTGCCTCGTCTGACGAATTCTATTTTTTTTAGCCCCAAACTCTTCGTAAAATGTAATGGGTGGGGGGAGGAGAGAATGGGGAATGCTGAGTATATAAATCGGTAAATTACATCGCATACACAGTTGAGCGCGTAGTGTTATTCTAGTCAGCGCCAATCAAATGCTTGGAAGAATAAATTATAGCGGGAAAGTTTAATATCAGTCGTTACCTCCTTGTAACGTTGCATATGCATAATATGAACATTAGATATTATTTTGATATAACAATATGATGAGTGGTGCTAACGGGGAATTTTGTTGCATTAAACTGGTAATTGGATGCAAGGGCCCACAAATGTACATTAATATAACATTAATATAGTTTGTAACTGAATTTATTATTAGGTGAAAGATAAGCACATGACATTTCTATTTCTATGGTTCCCATTTCTCCATCAACATCGAGACAATATTTCTGTCTCCAAAATGGGCAAGATTAGCTTACACATTGTTATCATATCAGCGTGCTCCCTATTTAGTGCAACAGAAGCAAACTTTAAGTGACCCAAACAGGATGTAAATAGAACAGATACAATTATTAATTTACATAGTGCGAGGTAAATAAACCATCCCACGCAACATGGGTGTTCAAAGAGCAAGGATAGTCGATGACACTAAGCACAGTACACCCAACATCCATGTTCCTCTTCCTCTTTTCTTCCTGCCGCTCAGTGATCGGTCAATAATATCGCATGCCCAGAATCAAGAAACGAACCACTAAATTTTGGTGTAATATTACAAATTTATAAATTTATCGTAAACAATCCTACCATTTGAGGAAAACCGGATTCATGCTATCCTATTGGAGCATAGTTTGGAAACAGGTCTATTTAGGTTGAAAAGTATTTCAAATATGGATGTGCACGAAAACTGCATCTCTTATAACGTCATAAGACATGCTCAACGTTTGTAGCCGCATTTAAACATATTGTTCGCTTAACTAAGTGGCTGATACACTACTTCTCGGATAGCGATGCACTCGTCAAGAATACGTAAAATGACTATGAAACACAAACTACCTCAAAATGGAAGAATTATACATAGCTCACAACGTTAGCTCTTTTAATCGTATATTAACCTAAATCATGACGAGAAGATCACAATTTCGCTGAAACGAATAGTTTCTTCTCAAACTTTCCTAAACAAAGTCGCCAGGTTTATAATTAGCATTGAAAAAAGAAACTAGCCCCAACGATCAAAGAGTATTTATGCATTTGTCTATCCATTTAGTTAATCATGAGATACCCATAATAGGACATCGTACTATAGAACCTGATATGAAAGCATAATTTTTGACAAATTAAGCCTTTACTGTTTGTGGATATATGCTAATACTAATAAAAGCTTTCCCGCAGATAGTCAAAATGTCTTGTCGAGTGGTTGATTCGTAATATGGTTTTGATTATCCAACATGTATGTTAAACCACATATTGGTAAACACTATCTCAGATCCTAATAGAAAATTGCTTTCAAAAACAATTAAACGTCTGACAAAATTTCAAGTGTTTGACCGTTATAGAATTGGTTGCAATCTCCGTAGAACAAAAGCACTGTGACTCTACATGGTTATCACTGATCACCATGAAGTTAAAGTATTGGTTTTTCACATGTGAAATTGTATAATTTAAAACAAACTCATTGTAGATTTACTAGTCTAACAAGCATGCGATAGTTCGATACAAAGGGATTATTCTAACTGCAAGAGCATATGATGGGTCCGTATCATAACATCGACAACCATTTCACTGTCAGGTTGTTTCATTTCGTTGACAATTATTTCACCAACAATCATCAACAGTTCACTACCACAAAAGGATAATTTCGAAATGATGTTGCTGAACGATTGACCTGTCAGCGAAATGACCTTGTCGGTGAAACATTACGTCTGCGAAATGATCGTCCATGTGATCGAAAAACAGAGAATTTCATGCTCTCAAAATCTAATTCAAAAAAAACTTAGATGGAAAAACTGCTGAATAAGAAAGGAATAAAAAAGTTTAAAATAAATAAATTTTTGGTTGACCCTTCAGAGTAAGAACTCTTAATCAAAAAGGAAGTGGGAGATGAGATCAGATTACTATCTGTTGTATATTATGTCATCTAACCCTTTTTTGATTTAGTATAAAATAAAAAATTACTAAATTACATTTTATATTGGCTTGGGACAATTGAATTCATTTTTGACAAATGGGTAAATATTACCATAAAAATATTCTTGTCTTTTGTAATCCAAAGGAGGAGTTAGTGCTAGGATAGAAAAGGATTTGATTTTTTTTGGTAATTTCAGAAACACTTGCTTTTTGTGTTTTTAACAAATTAAATTCGGTAAAAGACCATTATAATTAGTATTAGCAACCATTTGAGCTTCGACAACCGCAGGATTAGCTGCTTCAAACAAAAAACGTTGATATCACTTGTCGGAACGTTTAATAGTATTTTACTTAAACAGAATAACGCAAGAGTCGCTATTTTAAAGCAATAATTGCCAGGCGCGAAGTGAATGAATGCGTGTATATTATTACTGTATGCCAATGATAATTGATGCACAGAAATTCACACATGTTGATTACATTTAGTTCGAATATCGTGACTCAAAAAAGGTTGCTATAAGAACGGCCGAAATTGACTATTTTATGAAAAAGCTTCGCGAACTGCTTTTAAAAATCTATCTAATAGACTTTATCATTTTAAAATGTTTGTTCTCACAAGCGAATTTACTCTTAAATATTGATCGGAATTATCCTTGGATATTCCCTTTATTATAAATACACAAAGATTAGCTTCTTATTATGAATCAGAAAATTAATGAAATAATCAATCTAAACAAATTAGCCAACGTGATTATCCACCAGAAATCGAAAATTTGTGGAAGTACTTTAAAATCTTATTTGACTTGAATTTTTCATTTGACCAATTGGCTATTGAAGTCGTTGGATTACTCGGTAAAGGAAATAGTCCAACTACCGCTACGACCTACGGAGAAAGACCATTAAGGCTATCAAATGAAGAAATGAAGGAAGATGTAAACCACTCAGATGTAGACAAGAAATAGATGATAATGATAATTATAATGTTATTGGTAATAGCAATAATAATAAATTTATTTACATTTCTTGCTTTCGCTTCATCACATTCTGGTATAATAAGGTGAACATTAAAATAACAGGTCCATAAGTTATCATTATTACTTTTCCAGTCAGTCAGCCTCTCATTTATGTCACATAATAAAATGTTCACTTTGTCTAATTGTACATTGTTGATGTAATGTACTGTATTCAGCACGCACGAACATTGTAGCATATTATCGGAAATATTCTCGAATTGATAGATTGTAGTTTGACGGACTTGTGGTTTGATAATGCAATGGTGAACCATGAACCGTGTATGCGTACACTCCAGTATCGACATTAAAATGATTTGCACAAGGTGTCTTCAGTCGAGAACCTATCAACATTCTTGCAACATAATTAAGTGGCAGTCATCTGCCTGAGACTTGCAAAATATTAGTTCGATTTCCCCTCATGTATCAAATGACTTGATATTGACGGTCGAAAACCCATAAAAAAATACACAAATTCCAAAACAACGAAAAGATGATATTGTTTATTATTATGGTGCAAACCTATCCGCTAAATTAGAATTCGAGTATTGGGTGTTATTTCACTTCCAATCGCATCGTTTCCGTACTAAAGCTTTTACACGTAGATGTAAATTCCTTAGAAGATGAAAATTTCCATCGATACACGTAACTTACATTAAGATTTACAGAGAAGCATCACAACCATTAATGACATCAGTTTGCCGTAAATGCAGTAATGAAATAATATATACAGTCCTTTATTAATTCATAACAAATTAACTCCATACATATCGCAGTTCGCTATTTATTCTCAGCTAAAGTTGCAATTGCAATAAATAAGAGTAACCAATACGATCTCATGTTGGACAGTTATCCGCGATAAACTCGTCGCAGACTTCCAACAACTTTGTTGCCTCAAACCGCTCAGCTGCAAATTTGATATCATCAACATTAACACGCGTCAAATGGCATGACAACCTACTCTCCATTATCGCCTGCAGATTATCTAGTTTATAATAATCTGAAGCCCATAGAATATCCAAATACAACTGCACCAAATCACTCTCATCCTCCGTAGGAGTTTCCATATTCTTCATCGCGTCATCGATATTCATTCCATATAAAAATCTCAAAAACACCTCAAACGATCGTGGCTGCATCTCTGTAATATTGTGAATGGACGGTTCTAAGGGAGTATGCTGTTTAAAATTCGGATTACTTATAAACCGTTCAAACACTCCTCCGTTAGCTGCTAGTACGTATCTATTGGCATAAAACTCTTGTCCTTGTACTTTAAAGACAGTATCATGTATTGTTGGTCCTTTAAGTAGAAGCTCAGATATGCCCTTGAGGAATGCTTTAGATTGATTATATTCGGGTTCTTCTAAGCGTTTACTGATTACTGTCCCAACTCCTGCAGACTGGAGCAATTTCGTAAATGGCTGGAGACTATTTTTAATATAATCAGGCTCCTGTTTCGTGGATCCAAATTTTAGCTCCGCTGCCTCTTTCCAGTTCTTAGGGTCGTATGGATCATCATCCTTCTCATCACAATTTATGTTTAAGAAAACAGGCCCAGTGTCTTCCAGATATTCTCCAAAATCAAACTCTTCAATTTCTGAATTATGCTCTGTGAGCATGTCAGTCAAAGTTTGGTAGATAGATTTAGTAAGATCGATTATTGCATACCTTCCTTCCTCCTTCCATTTAGGATTTTTGATTAACGTGGTAGAAACATATACCAAGTGTTCAATAACTCTTTCGGGCCTCGGCTTCCCGCAATCCGGATATTTCTCTGTCATGGCTCCTTTTGGAATTGCATTCTCGTCCATTACTGGCAGTTGCGTCCAGGCAACGTCAACATATTTTGGTAGGCAGAGTTCCCTGAACGATCCGAATCCACCCTGGGCAATAGCAAAATCACGTCTGAGAGGTGTTTCACGAACTGGTGCAGCAGGGACAAATTTGACGGTCGTGATATAACGCCACTGCTCGGGAGAGAAAGTCAAACTGGAGAAATTATTGTACAGATAATTCAAAGCGGCAAAGGCCTTATTACGAAAGCCAACAGTATCGTTCCGTCTAATCACTGCCCTCTCCACTTGACCTGCAATGTATTCGATACAATCTATGAAACTGTTTGTAGTTACTGCGACGTTTACACCAATCTCACGTAGTTTCCGCATCGAATCTCTGGTCACATCAAAGCTAGTGCTCAAAAGCCTTTCCGGAACTCCGTTAAAGATTTCACGAAACAATTCTACCCTGTCATCAAAAAGATCTTTGGGCTTGACTAACTTGCCTTTTCGATTCGGGATACTCTTGTGTCCTTTGAGATACGTCGAGACTTGATCCTGGTTGACTTGATCCTGGTTCAATTCCAAAATTGATTCTAGAAATCGCACGTACACTTCCGGTTTTTCAACATCTGAACGTATTATGTTACCAGCTGTCAAATACTCATAAGCGGTAACCTTCTTGGCACCAAGAGCGCACAAAATATCAAAGCCTTCATGATCGTCACGTGCAATCTTGAATATGTTAGGAAATTGGCGAGAGGGATAATATTCCACTTCTTTTTGGAGAATTTTGCCTTCGCATGGTGCTACAAGCTGCTCTCCGTTATCATGCAAAGGATTAATTGGCCATATGCGAAGATTTTTGAGCACGTCTTCATAGCCGCGCCGATCTTCTGTTGATGCATTTGTCCAGATTGCAGACCAGTTTCTTCGTACAAGTTTTCTCAAAACATTAACTGCCTCAGAACTCCAATCTTTTAATAAGTCTTTTGGTTTGCCCTCATTCTCCCAAACCATTTGTAAAACTATGAGCACGTTAACATCTGACCATTCAAGTATATACCTCCGAATATCATCATTTGGCTTGTCAATAGATCTGCCGGTGAATAAAATTCCGAGCTTGATCAAGCCACTGCAAAGTTCTTTATCAACCATGGCATGCTTAGAACTTAAAACAGGAATGTTTCTCTCGATTGGAACCAGGTATGTATCAAGCGGATTATCGACATTGACAATATCGAGAATCGGATACCTTTTGAACAGATTTATTTTTGTATCAGATTTAATTAACAAGTCCCATATTTTATTAAGACATTCACCGGTTAACCAGTCCTTATTCGGAGCTCCCGCATGATAATCCCAAGGTTTGATTTCAAAGCCAGGATTCAAGTGCCTCTCGAGCTGTAAAAGTGCTGCATGCCCGTCAAAATTCTTCACATTTGTCAAGGAAAAGGCATCACCCTCAGCTTCTTTAACGAGTTTATACAGCTGGTTGGATGTGTTGACTAGTCGAGATTTATCATAATTTTTAAACAGTTCTAGATCCTCTTTTGTTGCGATGTAATAACACGACGAATCGTCTGTAGCACCAAATCTTTTCATAGTGCCGTCCTCCAATGGTAGCAGCCGAATGCCTTTCAGGTCATCATATTGCTTATCCTCCAGCAGGAACTTCAGGACATTCTCGCATTCTTCTTGATCCAAAATGGTAGCTAGTTCTTTATCCCGTAATTGTTGTCTCGCTTCTTTAGGAGAAATCTCCTGAGCTTTATCTATTTTCTCTAAATGTATCAAATCTTTGATCCTCTGAGAACGTAAATACACTACACGACAGCCATAATGCGCGAGGGCTTTCGCAACGCTTTCTTGAGAGCAAAAAAATCCTTTTTTTAGACAAACCCTTTGATTAGGTGAACCGTAAAGTCTAAAAAAAGGATAGTCATTTGGAAGTATTGATAAGACTGTCGCTCCATACATGCGGAAGTGATCTGGTTGTGTGTTCTTGTTCAATGGCCAAAACAGCTCGATCGGACGGCACGAGTTAGTTTTTGGTAGTTCGAAATCTTCGCGCTGGTCAAGCGCTATTAAAAGATCCACGTATAGTCTCGGTAATACTCGCGTCAGTATATACTCGTTCCATTTCAGTTTTAAGTGGTCTTGATCCATGTCCTTTTGTCTAGATTTAGTAGGAAATCGTATGCTTTGTCGGTCTGATGATAACGCCCACGAAGCATTGATATGAGCACAAATTCCAGTACTCTCCTGCAACGGGAAGTAACAGAACAACTGTCCATCCTCTCCAATCCTCTTGTTGTTCTTTTTTTTTTGCTTTTTTTGGTTCTTTTTTGCAGATTTCTTTTCAGACTTCTCGGTCTCGTCTACAGGTTTGTCTGTTTCCTTTAAGAGGAAAGCAATACCTCCGCCAACTATTTGAGTTTTATTTTTCGTTGCTTTGCCCAATTCGGTTGACTCATCCAGTAGTTGGCGTCCAACAGCGCAAACATATTTGAACTTCTCTTCTTTTTCGTCATCGCCGATCACTTTAATCGACAGCGGATACTGACGGCTACAATCGTCCAAGAGTTTTCGTTGCTCACGAATAGATTCGTCTATATTTTCTATTTTCGCTTTCCATACTAATTTTGGCGATGAGGGTGCACCATTTGCACTAATTGAAAAAACTTCAAATTCCTCGATATTTTTCAAAAACAAGAAATACTTTTGGATATGATTTCTCAGATCTTTCAAATATTCGCGGATTTGATCAGGGGTTATCGCATAATCTCGAATCTTGCTGGCTTCGGCAAGTTCTTCTGAACGTAAGGGCATCCGGAAAATCGTGCCCTCAGAACAGCCTTTGATGTCTAGATACGGTCTAGCCTGATGTGGGTATTTTTCAATAAAGTTAGAATTGAATGTATATCTCAAGCCATCCAATTGCCGCCCGTCCTTTGGTGGGAGAAACGTTCGGTGTGGGTCAAAAAACCCAAGGAAGCCATCGCTCATAACGGAAGGAACGTCGGTGATATTATAACACGAATTGAATCCTATCGCAAATTGTTAACGCGTTAACCAACTCACTAATGTAGAAGACAGAATCTGCGAAGCTCATTAAATAAAATGTCACCAACCTAGACCGAATCTCCCAATCGTATTTACATCATTTTGTTTTCCTCCTTCACCGAAATTCTGTATACCTCGGAAATCTTCATCTTTAAACTTGGCGTCATTATATATTAATAAAGCTGGTCCCTGCCAAACCGCCATATTTTTAAAATCACCGGTTTCAGACGGATGTTTGCGTTCGTCGATAATGACACGATATGTCCGTGCGCCTGCATCATCTGCGTTTTGAAGAAATTCGCGAATAATGTGTTCCCATGCATAATCCTACAAATTTATCAGATTGAATGAATGGGATCTATGAAAAATAGCTTGTCGTTTAGAAATTTTGAATAAAACATACGCGGATAACATTCCTTATGGCATTAACCAAAGTTTGTCTTGGTTCAAATGCTTCGGACTCGATAGAAGCCATCTTTGGGTGTTGTTTATATCTTAGCTGTATGTTGTGATCCGTTAGAATTGGAAAGGTAGATATTATTTCAACAATGTTGGTTGCCTTTATACAAGAACACTGGCGCAGATATCATGGAGTACAAACCCTTAAATGAATGCGATAGTGACTAAATGAATGCGGTATTGTCTAAATAAATATGGTAAGTATTATTTGACAAACAAACCCATGCACTGGTTTCAAAAAAGTGTTTAAAAACGCCGTATTAATAATGACCAAGGATGGTGCAATCCAATCTCTTGATTTTCGGATCACAGTTTACCAGAATTAGTTGCTCGTTTAACCAGCGTTTGTCCGATAGTGTTCAACAAATGCCCATCTCTAAATTGCTAATGTTTGACTTTCAAACGGCAAATAGTTTGCTCGGGGCACAATCGCGCCAAAGCGTATTTTCATAGGTTAGTCTGAATCAGCAAATCCCATCATAGGCATTGGAACACTTCTGTTTTCGGGGCAAGCCAATAGAATTGTTCTTTTTTGCATCGGTATTCTTTTTTGTCATTCACTTTGTGCCTTTGAGCGTGCGAAAAAACAACCTTAATGTTAAAGTTAAGACAAGTGAAGTTGCAAAACATAGCCTCCAGATGCAGGTGTAACCACCCGATATGTACCACGTACTCTTCAACGCATCAACACAACAGTTATCTTTATTTAAACAAATTCGGTAAATGACTTAAAAAGGTATGAGCAACTGCTGCGTCTTATCATGGAAATCGATGAGAGAACAACAAACGACATCATCAATTGAATTGGTGTTATACATTAAATTATGAATAGCAATGTTTTGTTTATACGTTCTTTACCAATGAATCCGGCACTGTCAAGAATTATTGCACCGGTTTGATCCAGTATAAGAGTTTGTATTTGGATATGAAGTCAATCAGTCTTTAACGAAGTAATCAAATATAAATTTCTTAAATGGCTCCCTATTGTGGCAACTTCAATTATTTCAAGTCCAATGATAACTTAAAAGCACTGGATGACCATGATCCAGAGCCATCCATATGAGCTCACGGTTTGTCATCTAGATAATTATAAGTATGAATGTTATAGTGAATGCTCCGCTATCGACGGGAAATAACCAGCTTATGTGATTAAGCCTGTGCTTGTTGTAAGAATACTCAGGATTGTAAACACATCCCAAGTTAGTAATTGTTAAAATCATTCCGCAACCTCTGGCACTTCAAGACAGAACAACGATGAATATATCTAATTAATCGATAGCATTTGACGGACTAAAATTTGTTCATTCCAAGATTCGAGATGATGCAAGCTGCCGCGATTCAAAGAATTCTCGCTAGTCATAGAATTGTCCGGATCGTTTTTGTTATGACACGATCATATTGCACTGGACTACTTGAGATACTATCCAAAGAATTACTGTGGCAATAGATACTGACAAATGAAACTATTATAAACACTTTAATATTAAACGTTGCATTAGTACACTTTATAAACATAATGTGCATGTCTATTAACTGAACATAATTCATCCCGTAATAGTCGTCTATAAACATAATTAAATAGACTAGAAGACATCTCCTTTCAATATTTTCTCTGCAAGCCTTTCCTTTGCATTCTGATATGCCTGAATAAACGTCTGTTCGGTTATTGGAATGTCGGTGCTTTCTGTTCGAGGTCGAGATACACGAGAGACGATAACATTGGAATCCGTTTCCAATGCAATACTGAGACGGAAGTTAATATAAAAAAACGTTAGAACGAATGACATCAGAATGATATATTAATAAGCACGTATGTTCAATCATCATGTCTTACCCATCGTCTATTGTCTCATCAAGAGCGAGAATTACAAGATCGAGATTGTCAACAATTGATCTCTTCTCAACCTGTTGTCTATTAAGAATACAATTATTAGAGGTCACGATTAGCATACCAGAGACGTCTTACAATACATTTAGAATACCCTACCTTAGCAAAGTAGACACAGCATCGTAGAACGCATTCAATATGCTACTCAAAAGTAACTCATTTTCATCTGCTGATCCAACCACATAGAAAAACACATCGACATTATTACGATATAGGACAACGTGATTGTCATATAGAATTATCTCTCCTAATTATAAGCAGATGTGTTTAGTAAGTCGGGTGGGTAATCCTTAAGCATATCCACCGTTCAGCTGTTGCTATCCTACTAACTTACCACTCGCTCTCCTAGTCTTTTCGAATAATCCCTTCTCAAAAGCTTTTTGTTCTTTTACCGTCGGGTAAGCATTCTTTCCATAGTACTTGGCCAATATTCTATTACCCTCACCGTCGAGAAGTATCACGCCAGTTGTCGTGTAGAGTGACAAATTAACCTTGCAATTAAAGAGAATAGCTTAACATCGATAAAGAAATATTAAGCTTATAGTATCAAATACCAACCATGCTATCAACTCTCAGTCAACAAAGCGGGTGAAAATGTTTGCTTAACGCCACACAATATTAGATATTTTAGGGGCTGAGACATCAAATTATTCGCCACCGAATTGTGGCGTCAAGTTAATTAATAGTGATATGGTAGAATTATTATTATTAACTCCATATCAATATGAAACAAAATAACAATTTTAACCAGGATAACGTTCCGTGTGTACTAAAGTCGAGTAATATTCCGAATCATAAAATCAATAAACCATGCACAAATAGAACACACAGATAATGAAAGAGGCAGCTACAACATTTTAGTCGAATTAATTATAACACTGTATGTTAATATGTAATAACTGAACGATATTTCCTGAATCAATAAACCTAACCTCTTTGCAGAAATTTTAATGTTAAAGTATATGATAATTTACAATTAGAATTTTCCACAACATAGTTGATAAACATGGTTGTTGAAAGTGATGTTAATGCCTCGGAGCAGGACGCGCTAGCAATCCGTACGAGGAAACGGTCTACAAGATTCCCGAAACTGTGAATCTCATAACAGTATCCAATTGGACTAAGTTCTCTTTTTATTTATTTTTTTAAATCTTATTATGTTTTTGATTTTCTGTTTGTAAGCTACGATGAAACTGTTCAGGTTCCATCAACGCGAATGGGCTATGTATTGCACTCGCAGTCGCTTTTACCTATGCTATGTTGAGCGAGATAAAAGTTATTTTTAAGTTTTGTGCCTAGTATGATAAATGAAGGAACGACTGCCAAATTTGATTGACAAGAAGACTAAATAGAATACTTTCTGGCCAATGAGAATCGTGATGTGCACAATCATTCTTATTCACACACTCTCACTGTGTGTGCTAAGGAGTAGTCATATCTGGCCATGAAATTTTTCTTGACTGGAGGTTCGGGATTTCTTGGGCGCAACCTGATCCGTTACGCTCTTGATAAAGATGACGATTTGAGCATTATCGTGTTATCACGGTCAGAGGAGTCCGATGAGATTATGCTAAAGGCAGCTGGAAATGAGAAACACAGAGTTCAGATATTGAGAGGAAATATTGAGGATGAACAAGTGTTGATAAAGGGTGTTTCGGAAGTACAAGTAGTTATACACATGGCCGCTAAGGTAATTTATGATGGAAAATGTCACCTATATACAGGAGATGCATTGACGATGAAAATACGGTCTTGTATAACTGCATCTATTTATTTTCAAAATAAAGGTACGGCCTTGGGGTGTATTTTCCGAATTTGAGGTCATAAATATTGGTGGGACTCGAAAGCTAGTAACCGTGATTGAACAATCGGCAAACAAACCACGTCTGGTCTATATATCCTCCTTTACCGCTTTGGTATCCAACCACCACGACAAAGATAATATCCCTAATTGGGCCCCTTACAGCAAATCAAAAGCTCTGTCGGAAGACATAGTGCTCAATAGTTCTATAAGCGATAAAGTACTATTGCGTCTTGGTTGGTTATGGGGTAAAGACGATAATGTATTGTTACCGAAGTTGGTCTCTCTGAGTAAGAATCCATTATGGAAGATATGTCCACGTTCTTATCCAGTATCTATTCAACATGTTACTAACGCGTGCGAAGCAGTGTATCTTGTGGCAAAAAATCCGTCGCTGCCATCGCAGTTATATGAGTTTAAAGACCCTGATGGAGATATTGATGTCGAAGACTTTCTAGAATCATATGTAAAAGCAGCGTCCCAGCGCTCCGACAATGTGCCTCGACCGTTTGAGAATTTCAGAGCGCCAAAGTGGTTGGTATGGGGATTCATCACGTTTGTAGAATGTATTCCATTCTTAAATTATGGGAAGAAGTGGGCATTGGAAGGAATGACGAGAGAGCCTTTGATGCTGTTGTTTAATGATTACAGATTGAATGATGCAAAAGCAAGAAAAGAGATTGGGTATGTTGGACACGTTCGAAGAGCTGAAGGACTCGATGAAGTTGCAGAGATGCGCGGGTGAAGATTTTTAGACGCCGTGAGAAGTGTGTCATATAGACAAATAAACACACCCTTTTGTTTACTTGTTACACGACATCTAAAGAGAACATTCGTTCCAACTTAGCATTCCTATAGTTCTCAATCGTAGTCAGCAGGATAAAGTCCGATCATCCGTAATCATAATTTAATGGAAAAAATATTTGCTTTTCCTCACACATTCTATATCAAAACTACCTTTCGGAGGTAACGGAGGAAATGAGATCTCCTCCCACATATGTACATATTTCTTGACGTTCGTTTTTCTTGGACCCCCTACCTTTGTTGTCTTTGCGTCTTCATATTCATCGTCCATAATTAAATTAATGTCTGTCTCATCATCTACAGCCAATGCTTCAACATCCAAGTCCGATTCAATCGGATCGGCTGCTAGCATTAAATCGAGCCCTTCTATGTCCTCAATTGCATCTAGTGTGGGTGTCTCTTCCATCTCTTCTATTATTTCTTTTTCAATAATTTCTATTGCTTTTATGTTGTTTCGGATTGCTGCTTCTTTGTTGCGCTTTTCGAATTCTTCTAGCGTCATAGATACCGGTACTATATATCCCTTATAACGTTCGACGAATTCATTTCGCACATTTTCCATTATGGGTTCACGGTGAAGGGCTATGAACTGTTCGCGTAAAATCTTATTCATTTTGGATACATCACATGCATGTGTCCAGTAACTGTCATGTACGGCAGCAAATGTCAAATTGTTCACTTTACACTCTAAAGCAGACATAAGCATATGAGTAGCATCAAGAGAATGAATGAAGTTGGGCGGAAAAGCTGAACGTTGCCTAGCACTATCAACGGGACTAGGATTAGTCGGATCCTGAACCATTATAGTTTGAAGGTTAGTTTTTATCGACTTCCTGCCTAACTTGCGATATGGTTGGACTATGGGCAGTCCTAGGGGCGTTGTCCACACCACGGCTGTCATTTGGTTAGATTTGGCTTGCGTAGGAGAAATTTTAATTACTGATCGTTTCTTGGGCCCAGCCAATACTGGATCGTCCTCATTATCAAAATCTATTTCTTCATTTTCTTCTTCAGCCCGCATTTCGTGTTCAGACTTCATAACAACGTCAGGAGGAACGCTTTTTGATATTAACTCCGCAGACTCATTCAGCCAATCCTGTATAGCTCGAGCTCCGGAAAACATTTCGCCCAAACATAGAAAGACCTTCTTGGCGATATATCCAGCAAGAACATCAATTTTATCTTCGGGTAAGCCTTTTATTTCTCGCAGACGGTTTGAGATTTGTGTGCGAGCACCTACGAACGTCACTCCATATACATTGGTCATCACAGTCTGCTTGACAATTTTACGGTTTATTATACCACTTAGGATATTAGCATTCTCATCACCTTTCTCAGCATCTTCTTTAATCATTTGGCCCACTCTCGTAGCTACACCAGTGTAGATATCAGCAGGTGTTTCTGAGGGAAATAAATTGACCTGCATGGCGCCCTCTAGATCACCGCCCAATGCTGCATAGTGTTGAAGTCCGTTGCATGTACCGTCCTGATGTACGGGAATACGAGATAAATATTCGTGCGGTTTGCCAGACTTCACTGCTTTTGCTATTTCGAAGCATGTAGCTAGACATTGCCAGGGATCTTCTGCCTTTAACCACCATTTATTGCCTGTTAATGGTCGCTCGGCTGAATCTATAATGTCATCCATGTGATCATCAGTGAACCTTATTCTTTCTTCGAACGGTTGTTTATCATATCCAGCCAGATTAGCCAAGTGAATCTTTAACCAGTTGAAGCCCTCTTCGCCTAGACGTTTAGCTTCGTCGAACATTAAAAGACCACGGCACAAGTCGTTTCCAAGGTGATTAAAGTGAGGAGGGATTGTATATGCTCGACCGCGGAAGTCGAGACTGTGAGGGAAATACATCGGATCATTAAGGAACTACGCGCGGCATAAATAAAAAGTGCTTAGCAATTGAATAAAAAAAAATACGCTATAACACCCAAGAATACTTACAGCCCTAGCAATTTCAACTTTGTAATTGGCAGAGCACCTTTCAGAGTGATCACCCTGAATTCTGCTACGTATTTTCCTCATCTGTTTCATCCATTCGCTTCTAGCCTTAGCGTTAACATCATAATCATCAGGCTTCGGAGGCAATTCTAAATCTTGCTCGGCAGATGGTATACCGCCAATGCTTTGTTTACTATTCCATACTTCCAATACCACATTATATACGTTTTTGTTTATTGCCCATCGAGTGGACCCTAGTACATCTAGTCCAGCAAAGACTTTTGTCAAGTGTCCCGCTTTTGAAGCCTCTCTGAGATATTGACGTTGTTCAGGGCTATCGCGAATTCTCATTGCAAGGTCTAGAAATGAAAGGCGTGCATCCTACGTCAATATAAAAGAACATGCGTAAAAGAACTGAGCAATTTAATATATACTTTTAGTTTTGTAGTAGCCACCAGACTTGTGTGATAGCCATGGACGGGGCGGTACGAGCATCGGAAGCATACGTGGATGTATGGCATCGCGGACACGATCTTTGGTGAGCAGTTCAATTAAGCTATCGGCAAATTTTATGATACCAATTCTTTTGCCTTTGATACATTCGTAGGTATGGTAAAATGCGGGTAGTTCGTCCTGTCTGATATCGAGAAGAGGAAAAGAGTCATGGCGGAAAGGTAGTTGATAATTTGTAACAAAGATGATCGCAGATGCCGATATTAACTGGTCTAAGAGGTGATAGATTCAACAACAATGCTTTAAAGAATACTATTACACTCGCTAGCGTCATGCAACAGATGGTACTTACATGGTCTCTTTGGCTGCCCTGTTTGTGATTTTAGCTGGGACTTTTGCGCAGCTTATTAGAAGTGAAACTAAGATGGAGCCAACCTAAACGAAACAAAAACGTTTAGATTACGGCAAGGACACGCAAAACTAACGACATGACGTTTAAGACTATATAAAAGTCCTACCTTTGCTTTAACAGCTACTGGCCAAGAGGGTTTCCAGTCTGTGGGGAGCTGTTCGTTCTGATACTTTTCGATTGCTCGACGGACGGCCATGTGAAATAACTTCCCAGACGAATATAATGCCTGTATCGTCAAATCACGCTCTATCTGCTCATAATAATTCAATACGTTTTATTTACCAAACTTCACATTCAACTGCAATATATCCCATCAATTTAATTATAATTAGCCTACCATCTTCCTATTATTCTTCTTCTTGATCTGTTCTGCATTGTACTCGTTCTCAACTGCCTTGCCTACGGAAATGACCGTGGCTGCCGTCTTCATTCCATTAGTATATCCGCTGATTGTTTGTAATCTCATCAATTCAAGAATAGTGACAGACGACAATTTCTCTGCCTTGAGTAAACGAAGAAATGGACCGTATTGTTTGCGTTCAGGGTCTAGTCATACAAATTCCATTAAGACAGCCAGATTATATACTTTCAATATGTGTTACCAATGCTTTCTATCATTTACTGCTTACTTACCATCTTTCATGATTTCGACTCGTTCGAGCTCTTCTGCGATAAGAGGAACGAGTTTGGTGTGCCAATCCCAGAGAATTTCCTTGAGTTCGGTCAATTTCTTGATTTTAAACCCTATACCGCGTTTGAGCATTTCATCCGTTTTGACCTGCCACCGCTCTATGGCTGCTTGATATGCATTCTCTTCCAACTTCATTTGTCGTTCGAAATCGGTTAAATCCCTCTCGCTCACGGCTACGAGTTGCTCCTTCATTAATCTCACACCAATGGCCTATTTTCATAAATTATTACAGCAGATTGAGCAGTATCAATGTATTTGCCAACATTTGGTATAATTAGATGTCGTTTCACAGATATATCAGACATCGCCAACAAAAGTCACGTATGAAGCATACATCAATAGCGATGGGGGCTGAGCCTGCTTCCATTGGTTGCTCGACATCTTCTTCTTCATCAACTGAGATATTTCTAATTGATTCCAATAATTCTTCTTGCTGTGCGGCTGAGAGGATATTGCCTTCCCCTTTTAGCATCTACGATGGAGTGTCTACAATCAGTTTGAATTCAATTGCAAGTGAATCGAATACCACAAATTACCTGGATTAGATTTTGTCGCTCTTTCTGTGTAAAGTTTAAGTGTTCCACCATCAGCGTAATAGGTATACCACTCATTTGCATTTGCTCAAGTACACCAGTCAACACGGCAACAAATTTACGGCCCTCTTCTTCTCTTTTCAATGTAAGGTTCGATTATGATTAACATTGTTGATGTACGTACATGTTAATCAGCAATTGCATATCATACACTTACCTTAGAAATATTTTTGTGATCAACCCATAAGTGGACAAATCAGGCTTTATGTTCGCGTCATTCAAATATTGGAAGAAATTCATCACCTTTCTGTAATTAGGGGTTCCTGGTTCTTCCAAGAACGCTTCAAGGAAGGCATTATACACTCTTATATCTAAAGCCTTACGCATTTCTGGTGTACTATTCTTCTCCAATCGCTCCAATATTTTTTCAGCACGGCCTATATGTCGTGTCTTCAAACAGGCGTACATTATTGCCAATTGTTCCGAAAAGACTGATTGTTGCATGGTGCCTGGTCCTTTCATGCCAAGTCGAGTCTGGGGAAGAATTAACGGCTTAAATTCATTGGAAGAGGGAAATGAAGGCAGATCAGGAGGATTATCAAGAAGATTAGAATGTGTTGCTGTTGACTGGTGTCTGAGTGGAACATGGAAGAAGCATAGGGATCGGTAAGGAAGATGGAAAGGGATGTGGAAATGATAAGGGTTGCGGTGAGAGGAAAGCGGATATGGAGATTTTCGGGTAAAGATCAGATATAAACGGAGATTATTGTTAGTCGTACGATGTATAGAATGGGAAGGACATCTGGATTTTGTAGTTCGTGGCAATGGGAAAGTGAACATTGTTTTTGATCGTTTTATATAGCAATGTGATAATAAATGCGATTTGGGATCGTCTGGGGTTTAAAAAAAATTTTTTTTGAAATGTTCATCAAATCAAGATCTCGGGTAGGTCACCTGTTTCAAGCTTTCCAATCGGAGAAGCTAACCACGATTTGGGCGATCAATGTTCAAACTTTAACTCGAGATTAAAGAATGCTGGGAAGTCAAATTATCCGAAAACAGCAAGTATCATTTCATGACCAAAACGTGTAATGATCGTTATGACGGCTTTAATCGTTGAAATAACTTGGGAAATGTAATTTTTGACATTTAGGGTTAGACCCCGTTAAATTGTCGCGTCACATGGAATTTTTATCCTTTATGGGTTAATTATTATAATTATGACAGATCAATATTCCGTGAGCCTTCAGAATGGAATATTGAGCTTATAAACGCATGTAATCGGAAAACAAAAAGAATCAGAATAGGCTTTCCATTACGTGTCTCACTTAATTGCCAAGTCTAAGGAAGAAGCGAAGCCCAAAAATCGCTGATAAGTAAACGTATTTAACTCTTTAATAATAAATCAGAAGATTTTTATGCCCAAGCCAAGTGGTTTCGGAGCGCATATTTGTCTACTTAGTTGTTGCCTTTAACTGGTGGAATAATCTCTAAATTTTTGGAATTTAGAGCCGAATTTCGTGTGCTAGCGATTTCTTCGCTGTCCATGATCGTAGATAAACAAGAATCTTTTCTTGATTACCACAATCGAAGGAGCGTGATAGTTTGCTTGACGTCACAACTATTCATACTTTTTCTTTTCAGCGATTAAAATATTAAATCTCGCTAGACGCCGAGCGTAACCTAGTTGCAACAGAATGCGGGTAACTCATAAATTATAACATTGTCATAGGTTAACGATATCCCGAAATGATATGGAATTAGCTTCCAGTTTATTAAATTACATATCTGGTAGTTAATGAGGATTAATTGTTCTATATTGAGCAAGTTTTTGCGCGTATTATAATAAGTTTTCTGTTGTGGATGACCAATTTCCGCTTGTAAGTACAAAAATGCTACCTAAGCGGAGGTATCAAAAATAGACAGCATTGGATGGAATCGATATGGTCCTCGTACAATTTATCGATGACGAAATTTTAGTATCTACTTAATGCAAGAATTCAAGTAAGCGAGTTTCCTTCCAAACGAATTTAATGTAATAATTGTCCTTTTAAAATAGTTCTCTATATTTTAATAAACAGGTTATTCATTTATTTATTCGTTCCAGAAATGATATTACTTTTTCTGGACTAACGAAGCTAACATGACATTATACGGTAAGCGACAGGTTGGTGATTCAAGGAAGCCGACTTTGCGTCCCAGTTTTTCCTTTTTAATGTTTTGACTTCGGGGTACGCCGTAGGCATTAAAAGTGGGAGTGGCTTTACAATTAATTGGCCTGAGTTTTGTTTTAGTTCATTATCAACTTGGTTAATATGAAAGCATAAAACGCTTAGGTGATTCTTGCTAGTCGAATTTATTTAATCCGACCGACTTTAGTAATTAATCCCGGTCTTAAATTCCATAGAAAATTTATGACATTTGACCGAAATTCCACTCCTGATAAAATATCAACTGCTTTACCGAAGTGGATAAATTAAAAACACGAGCTAGTTATAAGAAGTATTTGTGAAGAAATACTATAACAAAATTATGCAATAAAGAACTTCAAAACTCGAAAAACCGATAATTTGCAAAATTTATGACTTCTTTCAATTCCAACACATATGAGATATAAAGAAATTGTAAATTATGATGAAAATGAAAAATTGGTAATAATTATGGTAATAATACTGTAATACTAATAGCAAGAGTAAGAAAATGGTTACTGTATATCATTCACAGTGTAAATCTTTTTGTTGGGAATTAAACGTGCACAATTTAACAAACAATTCTGTCTTGTAAATTCTTTATTCAACATGCTATAAGTTCGAAGCATACAAGTTACCCCTGGTCGGTTTATTTTTCTGAACGTCAAACGCGAAAAATGATTGAGAATGTAAGCTGTTCAAAATTAACAATAGAATTTACAACTCTTAATTTTTAAACGAGCTACTTATTATTTGTGCTATTTGTTATAGATTAATAGATAACGAGCATTTTGTATTACAGTAGTATTATTACTAGTGTTTCGAGAGTCATCGCATTGTATAATATCAAAGCCTATGTTATATTTATAACTATTACTTTATTTGACAATTGTATAAAAGTAGCAAACGCGTCGCTTGTCACGTAATCGAATTTTAACTTTCAGTGTGTATTGTGGTTGAGTTTAGGCGAAAGGCACGTTCCGTAAAACTTCATTGCCTGATAAACTTGAACCGTCATGTAAAAAATTATTGGGTTATGACTAACATCCCAATCCCGCATACAGATAAACGACTTTGTCGACAGGACAAATATATGTGACCGAATTTTGTCTTTTGTAGAGCTTAATAATATTGTTAAATCTAAATTTGAACTCGGCAAACTTTTTTGCTAATACTAAAGTGAATTGGCGGTTTCAACAAAGTAGTAAACCCAAAACATACAAACCAACTCGCCAAGAACGTCCAAAGAGGGTTTCCCCTAATGTTCACCATCATATGCTTAAAGCTAGAGATGGGCATCTTATATTTCGACCTGATATAAATCCAACAGTCTTGTTTAAAAAAATTATATGAGAAAAAGTCAAAACGCTGAGCGAAATGTTAAGGCACTCGCTAACAATGAGCTTTCAAATATGAAATCATAGTGGTACTTTGCACTTGAAAAAAGATGCATGATTTGGCTGTGGTCGGTGAATGCTTTTCACAATAAGTTTGATAATTCATGTTATTACACCATTGATTCTTGCGTATTGTGATATTTTGTAATCCTTCTTTTATTGTTCCCATACTATAATAATTCTTCATGTATTGCACAAAGATAATGGTTCATGTTTATTTTAGCATTTAACACAGTCACTCAATATGTATAATAATATCCTAGGACGTGTATACAGCTCATCATTTCTACCCAAAAGTAACCGAAGATCCACCACCCGGGGGTCTTAAGACACTATAGAAGAAGGAATTATTTAGTCTCCGTAACATAATCTGTATCAATGACAACATGGAATTACCGTTCTCCCCACACCGTATATCGAATCATTAATTGAATACGTACCGACTGGAAGGTTTCACGTTATTCCTGCTTCTTCCCACAGGATCATTGTCACCCAATCTCCCACCAGTATCATCTCCTATTACGACGCTGGACTCGAATTGAGACTTGCCACGTCGTTTAGTCGAACCAGAAATTCCAGAGGAAACAGAGGCATTGTCATCATGATCGTCGGCAATCGTGAATTGGGATGCATTCTTATTGGCATTGTATTTCGTATTTGTGACTGAACATGCAGTGCCCAGAAAACAAAAGAATTGAATAAAGCAATGCACGAATGGAAAATCTTCATAATAACATACGAGTCACTTACGTTCAGCCGGAGAAGTGTCAAACACAGACGATTTTCCACCGGTACCACCAGGTTGAAGTACACGGCTACTGGTATGAATAGTGCGTCGGGATGGATCCTCTGATAATAAATCATCCAAACACGTTGTCTTTAATAAGTTCAAACAAGCTTCAAAGTCAATTCACTATTCATCGCCAACTTACGGTTTATCTGGCCAGAAACGCCAGAAGAAACAGAGGCATTATCATCATGGTCGTCAGCAATTGTGAACTGGGTTGCATTTTTATTGGGATTGTATCTCGTATTTGTGGCTGAACATGCGGTATGAGAAGCAAAAGAGTTGAGTAAGGCAATGCACGAATGGAAACCTCCTCATAAATAAATACATGCAATATACGAGCCCGCTTACGTTCAGCCGGAGAAGTGTCGAACACGGATGATTTTCCGCCGGTACCACCGGGTTGAAGTACACGGCTGCTGGTATGAACGTTGCGTCGGGATGGATCCTCTGTTAACAAATGCCGAGATCAGTCATTTAAAAACACGTTTTCTTTAACAATTCAAAACACGCAAATCATCAGCTTACGATTTATATTCATTTGCGCTACTCCACCAGAAATGTCGTATGGATTCAGGTGGGCTCTAGTAATATCACGGACGGCATCGATCTGCCGTTCACCAACGATCGGCCATGAGTTCTTGTCGCTAATACTGTGTACAGGAAGACGAATAAAGCGTCAAATCGGCGAGTAGTTTGCGTATTTGAGGCTGTCGAATCGAATGATTAAAAGAATGGTAATTACAGTTTGAGTTGCTTGAGGACTGAGGCTTGATCCCAATAGAGTCTGAAACAAATGTGAATAATAAAATGTAATTTATGTTTAGTCGACCTTTCATATCTCGTTATTGTTTAAAACAAGCATCGGGTTAGTTACCGAATAGACGAAATCCTATTATTCTCAAAAGTTGCCGAGGTTACCTATAAACTTGCGAATCATCCAATCAGGCATGACTATATATACGTAATACATAGTGTTCGCCCTCTTATTACGTCAAATATTCGGTCTTACCACCGGAATAACAATCCTCGCATCAACGGCATGTCGAGAATCCACTCCAGGAATCAGCCACCCGCATTCTCCCGTCAGAAAGGAAATCGTAGTCTCCGTTTCTTCCACAAGCGCATTGTTTGATACGGTAGTAAATAACACTTTCTCCTTGACATCAACGATACGCCTATCATAAGACCTAGCAAGCAATTGCCTGACTGCATCATAACCTCGAGCACCCGCTGCGGTGGGAACGAAGACTAATGTAACATTGTCAGTAAAGTGATCTCCGTCGCGTGAACGTTTGTATTCGGCCCAGATTTCATTGACAGTCATTGTGAGAGCTTTGGTATTGAAGAGAGACAAAAGTAGCTATGAATGAAAAACGAGCGAGTGGAAGAGATAGTAGAAGGGAATGTCAGCAATAATGTTAGTGATATTATCAAGTCTGCTTAACATTAAATGACATAGAACCTAATCAAACACTCATATATACCAATTACGCGTTCAAGTTAATTTCTCTATAATCATACATTCCCTTACTTTACATCCTATTTATCATTGCAAAAAATATGGTTACACATAGTCGAATATTCTTGCTCCTTGTTTCGGTTGAAGTATAATGATTAGATTGGATGATGATGAAGATTGGAGATTGCCAAACGTTTCAAGTGCCACGCAGACATATTTTCGTCTGAGAATTAACTTGAAACATTTTGTTTTCGCTCTCTCCGAATTGGTCTCTAATATCCAAGTCTTTCTAATTTCCTGCATTGTGTCAGTCGTGTTTTATAAATTGCACTTTCTAGTGTTCATCAAGAAAATAAACAATCTCTCTTGTCGAACGGAAGAAAATGCCCCTAAAAGTCGCGCTCATTCTATATTAACGATGCATTACGGAACTACGCGTTTTGCAATAACAGTTCGGGCAAACATACTGAAGCCACTTATTCAGTTGAGCTCAACGTAGAACGTGCGCCTTGAACACTCTTGTGCTTACAATAATTTGGAAGCTTTAAATAATTGCCTATTCGAAGCAAAAAGTGATTGTTATTCGTAGTTTTCGCCTATAATTTCTAGATCACAGCATGCTTGCAGCACAGACATTCTTATTCGCTTTCGGATAAATGCCTTGCACGTAGTGTACTACTCTATGCTCTAAACGTCGAATGGAAAATTGTTAGGTAAATTAGTGTTGACAAGGATGCGTGGTGCGATGTGAAAGAGGTATCATTTAATGTTAATAAGTTTATAGTTTGATCGATTCAGTTACTGGTTCAAGCAAAATGGTCGCGTTCATGTCTTCTAACCCAATGTAGTTAATCATTGCCCTCGTTGACATTCACACGATAATTATGTGTATCTTACGTTAACATTATTTATTATCTCTAGTTATCGTTTGTTTAACATAATCTTAAATTAATTTATAACGGCAGAATGACTACTTTCTAGTTAATTTAATTTCTCTTCATCCATTTCGTATCCTTGGTACCCATTGGGATTAGCTTCCCGAATCCTAAAAGTAACCAAGAAAAAAAATTTGTTTAATATCATGATATTATTCCGGTTACTGTATTAATACACAAAGACTATAATACTCACAATCTCAAGAATGCCTCTTCCAAACTCTTTTGACTCACTCCCCATGCCTTGATCAACTTCTTAGTCGGCTCGGCTGTACTCGCCTCTTTGTTATCCTCCATCCACATAATCAAGTTGGGAAGAATATGCATTGAAGACGCTGGTATTTCGTATATCAATGCGCCGGCACTGTCATCCTCTAGTTTTGCCTCACTCACTCTAGCCTCTACGCGGGATTTTAAAAGAGGAGCATCGGATGGATGACAAACAAGAGAAACACGATATCCGGCGCCGAATCGGTTTTTCAAATGAATAGCGTTGCCCAATGCACGCAACCTCCCATGAGCCATAATAGATATGCGGTCACCAAGCACATCAGCTTCCTCCATAGAATGGGTGGTCAGCACGATAACACGGCCGCGTTTGAAGTTTTCGATAAACGACCATACGTGACGGCGATTCACTGGGTCCATACCAGTTGTGGGTTCATCAAGGAAGATAATGCGTGGGTCCCCTATTGTAGAGATAAGCATACTGAGACGACGCTTCATGCCTCCACTATAAGTGCCAGCTGGCTTGTCAGCTACTTTGGTGAGTCTAACAGCCGCCAATCTCTCTTCGGTAAGCTTCTTGATTTCATCCGCTGGAACGTTCTTAATTCCCGCATATAGCTCAATGTGTTCTCTTGCAGTAAGATCATTAAATAGAATATCATGCTGGGGACATACGCCCATGATTTTGCGAATAGAGTCCATCTCATTGCGGACGCTGTATCCATACAACAGCGCATCGCCACTAGTAGCGGGAGTTAATCCAGAGAGAATGTTCATGGTAGTACTCTTACCGGCCCCATTCTGTCCGAGTAGGGCAAGACATTTACCTTCCTTGAGAGCGAGACAGAGATCTCTCACCGCCACTTTATCTAATTTACTCTTATACAACCAAGATTGGCGATAAACTTTACGCAAGTTGCAAATACGCAAGGCCACATCCTGACTAGGATCAAAAGCAACAAGTCTCTCGGCGGCTACATCTTCATCTTCTTTATAGTCGGGATCATCATCATCTGGTTTCTTCTGGAGTTTGGCCAACAATTGTTCAGTATTAGTGTTCCTTTTGAATTTAATTCCCCAGAAACTGGGATACAAGAAGAATACGGGACTACGACGAGTACCAAATTCGTCTGGCAAAATCTTGTCGAAATACCAAGTGAGCAGACAGTAAAGGCCAATATCCATTAATAACAAATACCAACTCTGCACGGGTGGAGGCACGAGAGGTGTGCGTCCGGCTGCATCATACGTGGGAAGGTATTCGTTTGGAATAGGGTTAAAAAGATCATGCCATTTAAATCCTGGTCCTTTAATAATAGTTTCCGTTAGAAAGTCGAATTTTCCGGTTGATAGTTTAGAGATGTCAAGGTAGATTTTTCCAAAATTGAAAAAGGGTAGGAGCGAGAAGATGTGCCGAAAATATGACGCGGTCTTTACATCCCACCAGATATATCCGACAAAGTTGTTCGAGAAGACGAATGATTGGAAAAGCAATCCAATGATAAAGACAAAGATACCGTTCAATACTGCCACACGAGCCTTTCTGCACCAGACAGTAATGAAGAAAGCAAATGATACCATTGCCATGCCAAAAAGAATAAACGTTATTATCAGAACAAGGAAGTTGGTATTTGTGAACACTTCGAATCGAAATATGAATCCCAGGAAGCAGGTAATAATAGAACAGATAATCACAAGCCAGGCGTTCGATAACAGATAGCTTAACCAGTACACTTCGACCTTCAGCCCCATCATAATCAAACTATCTCTCAGCTTTTGTTCTTTTTCGGTAACGATCGTGTTCAGCACAACAATAAAGATGATCATCTCCGCACAGAAGAAGAACAAACTCCCAAGTGAACCAACAATCTCATCTCCGACCACAGAAGGCGGCACTTTTGGCCAGTCTTTGAGTTGCACGTTAAACGTTGGCGTGGTGTCTACCGTTTGTCCGGAATTAGTAGCAACAGCAATGATGGCTTCGTCAAGGCCACGTTGAAAGGCGACTATTTGATCACTGAATACATCAGAGTTGTTAGCGGATTGAGTGCTGTTAAACCAGATCTGGTAGCGGTAATTAGTTGTCGGTTGGTGAACAGTGGTGAATTCTATACCGAACAATGTAGTGTTTGGATTTTGGAGTGTGTAGTCGTAGATGAATTGCGCGTTTGGGACGGGTATTATGCCGAGGTTGTCTGTCGGTACATCGGTCAGAGCTGTGCGTATATACGAAAAGAAAAGTGGACGTTAGAGACAATTGCGTGTATATACACATATGTATCCCAAGTCTTTTCATATTATACTGACCCAAGTTCACGCTTTCGATATTTAGTGGTGCTTCTCCCGTTCTCTGTGCATTCTTGGCAGAAAAGATTTGTAGAATTTGTCTATTTTCAGGATTGTCGGGAGTAAATAGAATATTTATACATGGATCTCCCTCGTTTCTCCCTTGACAACGAACGACACCATCGAGATCATATGGTATGGGGTGACGGTTTGACTTTTTTACGTTTGCTTTGTCAGCTTCGTTTAGAATGAATAGCAATAGGATGAATATGAGTGGACCCAGGAATATTTGAGCGATGGTCGATTTGCGGTAACGAATCTAAACAAATCAAAAAGTGAGCGAGGGTCAATACGCGACGATGGTAATCTTGAAAATGGAAATTAACGATCTACCTGTAATATGGCATTACGCTTAAGCATAACCCGCAGCTGCTTCAAGGACAGTAAGAAAGGATTGGCTGTGCGATTCTCAATTTGTTGCTTGACATCTTGTTGGCTTATTTCCTCACTACTTTGAGCCGAGATACTTTGATCAAGAGAAATTTGACTTCCGCCCCCATTACGGGCTGTATCCGGCGACAGGTAAGCCATTGTATGAATGGATTATTTTGAGAGAAATGGGTCTATTTATGCTCCAAATAAAATAGATGAAGCGATTGTAAGATTGTGTATTCGTTCCTCCTTGTACCTATTATTTTTATTATATTTACAAGTTATAGTGTTTTTTTTTTTAAAGTTTTGGATCCTTGCGGTTAAGTATATTTATAAATATTTTTTCTAGACCGGTTCTTCTCAGTGGTTGCAGAAATTACTTCTATACCAAAACTCGTAGCAATGGCGATATCCCTTCTGACCTTTATGAATATTGATGCCAAGAACAGTTTCTGTGCCTAGGAAAACAATGGTAAAGGAAGTCTACCAAACTTTGGATAATAATGTTTCATCGTTTATAAGCTGACAGAATGTAACTTTAAGTGTTCATCGTACTGTATGTATATAAAAACGTATTGTTATCCAAGATATGGCATTTGGTACGATCTGCAAATTCGGGAAGTAGATCCGGATACCCGAAAAGAACAAACATACATCGGGAAAAGAGGATGTTTTCGGAGAGAATGTCAGATTTAGTTTACAAATAGTAGAATATATATTTTTACATTGTAAACTTATAAATTTAATGAAACTGAAACCAATGCATTTTTTTTGTTTGACCATATTTGGGAGAACATTGACGAATTAAGTCCCGCCCACTAAATCTTATGAGACTGTTCTTACGTTCTTGCCAATATTAGGGTTAATAATAGCGAATAATAAATGATATCGGATGTTACCCGACATTATTACAATCACACATCTACACATCCAATAAAGCAAGTAATGTAATTAATGACATGTGCATATATATTAGTATGTATGACAAACATAAATTTCCGCAGCCTCCGCAGCGTATTGGTATTAGTATATTAATATCCGTACCCGCCACAACTAGCCGAACTTCCATGCTAACATAACCCCGTTTGTCAAACGCCACACATGTCTCATGTCAAGTGTCAATTAAAGGCAAAAAATTGGTAACATCGATCACCGTGATACCATACATGGGTAGTACTATGATCGGTTTATTCGGTCCTTTTTTTGGCGCGCATATGCTGTGCAACTAAGAAAAACACGTTCGAAAGCACTGTTTACACCTTTTGCGTGGCAATGTTTGGTCGTTTTGCTTATTGTCAAGCTTTATATGGGTAAATATCTTAAATCCAAGAAAGAAATCAATGATTGTACATGATGTGATGCTTGCGCTATTGGATAGGATTTGTCATTGAATGCTTATAAACTCTCCAATTAAATATTACAAGTTAAACAACTAATATTGTTCTAATATAAGCATCGACTAATTGTGCGTAATGAGATGTCTAAACGATAAATCACACGAATCATTAGACGCAAAAAGCAAAACAAGATATGTTTCGAGTTTCGATGAACGTTGTTATGTGCAGTCGCCTGGGAAAGCGTTGTTCTCAACTTAGCTCATAAGACAACCTTGCTAACGTGCCTGTTTTAATTAAGGCGTCATCTAATGTTTCGTATACATTTCTTGTCGCCAAAATATACTTGCGCTACTCTGAGTTGTTAATTTGCTATAAAGTTGAACCAAACGTCTCGTCGTTTATGATGCTAATATTTTCTAAATTAGGTTAATTTATTTAAAAATTTTTTAAGAAAACAAACTTATAACAACATTTGACTATGACATAATTTTTTAATCGGAGTATACCAAGAAGGGACAATATAAACTTGCTTAGTTTTCCCTGGACGAGTATGACTAGTTTATATGTAGAACGATAGATTACAGTCGACTCTCTTTATAAGAACCAACTCAAACAAAACAATTACGAACAAACTTGTGGTGTTTACGGTCTGTCTCTTAACACTGTTCACTAACAGACTTTAGGAAACGCCAAAACGTCTCAGTGAAGAGCTATATCGGAAAATCGTATACATACATCGTGAACAAGGAGAAAGCGCATATTTCCTGCTCTACCGTTTGTAACCGCTTGATAACATAGGGGGAATGAATTGTATCAACGTTCTACGTGGAAGAAGAAAAGTTATTTGAGGCAGAAGATGCAGAGTATATATTTTGGCTTTGTTGTTAGTTGACTGAACACTAACTATGGTTTTTGTCGAATATAGTAAATTGGTATTAGACAATTCAGTTTCTGGTGTGAGTCGAAGATTTTTTTATGGAAACTGGTTTATTCGTAATATCAAGTCCTGGTTAGAGATATTCTGTATTGATCGATGAGGGAAGGGAGATTGCTATGTCGCTACGATATGTTGTTGTGGATTGCTGTATTTTTTTTTTGCCTGCCTTATTATTTCAGCCCATATGAATCGATGCAAGCGTACAATTGGTGCACATGTTAGCAAAAATTATTCCCGTTCAACCAAACTTGTCACTAGCACAGTTACATTCTGCTACAACAAAAAAACGTCCCGGGCGGCAAAAACACTTACTGACCGGGATAGACGGAGGACGGTACTGTTAGAAGATATCTACATGATGATGGTATTCAATGTTGCACTGCAATATTAAGATAATGTAGAGAAAACGTGAATAGCAAACTAACATTGATACATTTGGGAGTGGACGTTGATGTGATTGGAAAGATTACTATAAGAGTGTGCGCGTACCCTTGCGTATATGCTATCCTCATCGCTCCCCTTAAGAACGGAAAGAACTAGTATGGTCAGGTTTACTTTTTTAAGTCAGATGATCGAGCGGGAAAGCGCTTATAACAGAGATTGTATCCAAGTACAGTTAATTTGGTGAGAATGGAATTGACCCTTTAGTTTAATCTCACATATACTACCACACTCGAAACATGGATTCCGGGCTCATAGTAATGTTGTAGCTACTAATCTTATACCCTGGCGGAATTATCTTGATTCAGCCTTTCAGCAAGATGGAACATCATGCCATACTGTTTCATATACACTTGGTAAATGTATTCGATTTTTAAATTGAATTGCAAAGCGGGATTTGATAAACTGCAATTCAAGAGGAATGGAGTACCATTATTAAATATGGACGTACCGCATCGAATAAATGCTGTTATTAAGGTAAAAATTGGGAACACCAAGGATGTGCTTCTGACATTTTCATTATACGACAATAAAAGCAGTATTGTCGGTACTTGATAAATTTGAAAATTGCCAATGTCCACGTTAACACGTGATACAAAAAGTCTTCTATTTAGCATGGGGCTTCCTTTACAAGTATGTACAGCTTAAATGAGTTAATAAAAGTGCGAACTACTGATGAGAATGAGTGCAATGCGTAGGATACACCAAATTGAAACTGTCGCAATAGCCCTTTGTCTATGTAAGCGGATATACTTGTAGAAATATTTTACAATGAGAACTCTGGAAATTTGTTCCGGTACAAAACATAAGAAATGCGTTATACGTAATACCCCAGTATGAAATGCTGATTCAAAGATTACTAGCTCGTCGAAGCGGATACAGAGACAATTTGAACGGCAAAATCTCAAAATTAATGACAGAACCTCTCTGCCGTGATAAACATGAAATACGAAAAAAGCCACCGAAAAAGTGCATAACTTGTGAAAGCTTTATTCTTATACCGTTTGAGAACAGTTTTCCTCCAAACCCGCAACCACGTGGAGCGTGAAAGCCAATATTCAAGAGCGATAGATATGCAAAGGGTAGGTTTGTATTTTTAAATGCTATTCCGAACAGCATCGTTTAGTCAAAGCGACCGAGTTTGAAAATGCTCGCGACATCAGAATTTCATTGTACTTATTATTTATATTATCCTTATTAGTATATTGAGATTATCGACCAATCACATAAACGCAGCACTGCACCAGTGATAAAGAATGTCAAAAATCAAAGTTACTGTACTTGCCACTCGAAATATGAGGCGCTCTGCACTCTCTTTTAAACAAGAAGGTAACGACAGTTGTCTGATATCACTCACCAATTCATTTACCTGATGTACGTCTTACCATTTAGATGCTTCTCCTGAGGGTAACGAGGACGACGATCTGTTCTCAGGCCTTGATGTCAAGTCCACTGAACAAGGTATAGAAGCTAATTAGTAATTCCCTAAATTCGCTGCAACATTACAAGCTAGTTTTGATTCTCGTAGACCGCTATAGTCACACCTCTCGTGATCTCTTTTCACGGCTTGCCAGCCGATGTTTGTACGTTCATAAAGCTGTTGAATATCACCAACTCAACATTAGCCCATAATTCGGAATGTGGCGCATTAGATAAAGAAATTAAGAATTGTATCAAGGATTTCTGGTTGTTGAATGATCAGTGAGCAAGTCATAGCGAGAATTGGTCAATCAGAATTATTGACGCGTCCTGTTCTGGTGTTACCGGCAGTACATCAGTAAGCATCAGCAGCACCCTCGAATCACTATAACATGCACAACATAAAACTTTTAATTCATAATGATTCGACTTAAACCTGGCGACTGTTTGTATGACTATTCATAAGTGATATCTCTATTAAATACCGTTTCTAGTCAAAAACTCGGCAATAGCGGCGTCGTCGTCAAGATCGATCGTTGACAGCCAATCTCTTATAACGAACTATGTGAACAACTTTGAACCGTCATTTGCAAGTGTGACGTTTGATCTAGGCAGTGATTCAAGCTCTGGTAAGTTGATACCCTACCGTTCGGCGACTGCAATTTCCGCGCTATAAGATCCGTGGATATCATTTCGAATCATTGTAATGTAGTGTCAAAACTGCAAACAAGAGGATTTCCTCTTAAATTGGAGACCCATTACTTTAGATAGACATAGTAATGTTGTAGTCCGGAAGTTGCGGCGTTTCGCTAAAGTTGTAAGAGTTGCAGTTGATTTAAAAGTCCCATATATTCCTGAATACATTAACCCAAAGCCAACAATAAACAGAACGATGAAGAATCTTCCGTTTTTGATTTCATACGGAGTTCATCCTCTCGTAAAAAGATAGCATCGTTGGATGAGTTCGAGGGTCTCGAATTTAAATCATCGCACGGAGGTATGTATAAGTTCGGCTTTCCAAATTTTGTTGATTTAATTAAACTGACGTATACCTATATCGATCTTGTTAGTATTTGCTTTCCAAATGAGTGATTCATCTAATAAATCAAATGACTTGACGCGTTCTATACTGGAACGACAAGGATCGTGGAGTCAGCCTATGAACCGATCTAAAAAAGTTTCGTTGGACGAGCTCGATTTAAATTCCGCAACTCCCCCTAACACTAGTCCGACAGTGTTTTCTCCAATACGATCAATTTCATCGGGTTCAACGAAACTTGCAAGTGTACAATCTGACATCAAAGTGATAGAAGCAGAGATACTGCAAGTCTGTGAAAATCAATCCAGATGTTTTCAGAGAAGAAATAAAATTTATGAAAACTCTGTAGAGGTACCAGTTCTTCTGAATAATATTATTCCCATCCATGTTTTAATAAGAACTAACCTGCGAATTTCACAATGAAATGAAGTTGTGGCGAGAAATTGCGTCTTTGGAGAAGATTCAGTCCGAAGCTCTGAAGAATGAGGATTATTCGAAAGCCGATACATTAACTCATGAAATACAAAACAAATACGCTTCTACGAAAAGAAATCAACAGGCGCTGTCTATTATAGAACAGTCTTTGCGCGAGCTTAGGCAGAAGCACGTGAATTTATTTAAAAGCTTAGTTCAAGCTCAAAAGACATTGGAAAATTTTTATGAAGCCGAAAAGGTAGTTTCCACTATTCCGACTATACTCAACCGGCATTATTAACGTCAAGTCGTTTTGTTAGGATAAAACCAGGAAACGGCTGCAGCAACATGTTGTTGATGTCGAGGGTTTGAATAAAACGGAAACAGCGCGGATTAATGATTTACGTGAACAGCTAGAGAAAGAACAAAGGTTAGTCATATGTATCATTTCTTAACAATAATCAAAGATTCTGACAAATCATACCAATATCAAACATTGTTAGTGAGGTAGTTTTTGACGCAGATATTTTATCAAAGAATGAAGCGGAACTGAACGAAAAGATTGAAGAACACACTCGTAGCGAAGTAGCTGAAAGGGATTCACTGTCAAAAAAGAGACAAGAAATAAGGGTATGTAAAATTTGCAGAATTTCTCGGTTGACTAGTGAAGTGGCATCGGATTCATCAATTCTTTATCCATACAGACGGAAATTAGCGATCTTCTTTTTCGAGTCGAACAATTACGTTTTGAAGAGAAGAACTATACAGTCAAAATAGAAGAACTAGATAAGAAAGTTGCTAGTATAACCGAGCAGTTTCAGCCCGAAAAAGAAGAAATTCTGAGAGAAAAAAGCGAGTTGGATAAAAGAGAGAAGGAGTTAGAGAAAAAGATGGTACGAAAACGTTTATCTGATACGTGGCACTTAATAATATGTTAACAAATTAATTCCCCAACGTTCGTTAGACGTCGGTAAACAGCACCGAAACTCAATTACAGGAGAAACTTGAACGTTACAAACTGGAACAAGAAACTATGGAAACAAACTTGAAAACATTGGAGCTTCAGATGGCAGACTTGGCTGTAATTATGAACAAATTTGAAGACGAATCGATAGAGATGACTAAACTCATTGATTATTTCGAAAATCGAGCAAAACGTGATAGTGAATGGGACAAGGAAATTTTAATGTAAATATTGAAGAGATAACAGGCTTGGTTTATATTGAGATTTGGGGCTTACGAATAATTTTTGGCCATAATAGTGCTCAGAATGCCGTAGATCAATTGGACGAGCAAGTGAAATTGTTGACTTCACGAGTCATACAGGATCAGCAAACGTATTCATCTGTTCAACAAGATATTGCTACTATTGATACACAATTACCCGCGCTCGAAGAACAGAAAAAACTGGCTGTTGCCGGTAAGTCGACTAGAGATTCCGAATCGGACGAGGCGAACCAATCTCACTGGAAACTATTGTTTAGGTAGAGATTTTAGAGTTGCTGGACGCCTATCCAGTCGGATCAAAGATTTGAAGTCTACACACGAAGAACGTGTAACCTTTTTGGTTGGCAAACGCGAGAGTCTAGAGAAAGATCAAGAAGCACTTAGGGTTGCTAAAAAGAACCTAGAAGAGCAGAATAAGAAGCTGGCTGAAGTGAAAAGAAAAACTGGTACCTATTTTTTGTAAATAACGCAGTTTGGTAACTTACAGTTCCTGTTTAAGCATTTGTAAAACGCTTCATTATAGGTGCTGAACTGTATGGAGAGCTATCGGAATCTCTATTACAGCTTCGTTCTCGTTATGATATGTAAGTGATAAGATAATAGAATATGGTCGTTGTATGTCTCAACCTGAATATTCAAGTTTAACGTTTGTCGCATTTAGGATAAAACAAAAAGACTACAAGGAGTTGGAGGCTTTGCTGCAAAACGAGATTAAAAATCTCGAGTATCGCATTGAGCATATACAAATGAGCCATGGGTTATCCGAGAGCAGTCAAGTTTCGGAAGGTGGACCGAATACTCAGCCGAAAAGTCCGGATACGGGTGAGTATTATTAATTGGTTATTGTATTGGCAGAACCGATTTTTTCTTACTAACGCCCATTACATCAAAGAATCTGAGACAGTAGTGCTAGTGGATAACGGCGTTAGATTACAGCAATTGGAGGCGGAATTGGAGGATGCGGTGAAAAAGGAAGACTACGATCTCGCAGGTACGAATGTAGTAAGATAAGCGACGTTGGCCTTATTATTATAAAGAGTAGCTTTGTTAACAATACATTAATGTCTACAGATCAGATAGAAACAACAATTAAAACAATTCGGAATAGTATTTCGCACCAATAATAGAGTACGAGACTATTTGCTGAACGTGTCAAACGATTAAGAAGTTAGTAATACCAGTTGTTTAGATCTATAACTGATTCGTAAATCAAAGAAGACAATCGAGAACGTATGAAGGATGAAGTTTAGTCTTTTGCTGCTTTATCACTATTTTAGTTAGTCTTTTAGTTTCTTCGGAACTTTCACCGGTTTCATTCAAGTTGTATCAAAAAGTTCTCCGAGATCAGCTTGCATTACCACCTTTTGGAAATTGCCGTTGTATAATGCGTGTCAAAATTAGGTTTCGCCCATAAAAGTCAAAACCAACATGTTAACTTATCTTGGACTTGCATATTATCACGCGAATTACATAAAAGAAATAAAAAGTCCAAAAGTGTCCAAATATAATACAGGGTTTGCGATGTATCTTTAATTGCGTATTGTGTTATAAATCGGGAATGGGCAAATCAATGTTGAACGCAGCACATATATAGTGAGCACTTTATCTATGGCATGTGATATCGATAATTACAAAAGAGTCGAAAATTCTCTTCAATCGAGCAGGCTTGTACCCTGCATTCTAATCATAAACTGACTATCGCGCCTATCAAGGCTTACACACTATTGTCCAATCCAAATAAAGACGATTCGTGAAGACTTGCAGAAAAATCTTGTCTTATTAACCGGACATTTTGATGAAAACAATGTTAGGAAAGCACGCATCATCCGGCCAATCTTTTTACACCGGTCGATCATGTAATGCAATAGATAAAAAATAATAATAAATCCAGAGTTTCATTCCTTGCTTACAGAAAAAAGAAATTTGTCAAATTAAGCCAAGAAATCCTTACTGTTTAATTGCGGAAACTTTGCTTGTGACGCGGTACGATTAGTGGCATACTTTGTGAAAAAAATAAGAGATTCTCTATTAGAGAAAATAAAATGACGACAATGTTATTGAAATAGTCATATCCGAGAGTAATGAGCCAGACATAAATGATTGTAATAATGACAGTGAGGTCAGTCAGACTCTGAAAATGGTCGTTGAGGCGACATTGACTGCTCTTAAACCAATGACCAAAATTATCGAACAACGGTCAGATAATTCATTCATTGCACGAGAAGATGTGGTCAACTTATTAGCACTTACGACGTAATGTTGAGCTAAGCAAAATGGACAATCTAGGTTGATCACTTTTAGAAGGAATAAAACTTGTTATTACATAATGGATTGTCCTTATATGTACCCTTGTATTGCTTGCCTTTTATACCTTTATATCGTTTTTCCTTACACCGGTCAAAAAAAAATCGTGGATGGTATAAAGAGGTTTCACTGTATTTATTAAGAACGTTGTTGAAGATTTCAACAGAGATGTAATTAAACATGATTTGATGTGATGGTGAGTACAAGTCCAAAAATCTCTATAGATTGTAGTTTCCAAGAAACATAATAAGCACGTTTTTGTACTGAAGCTGTAATTCGATGAAGTTGTGACATACATGTTACATATATAAACAAATTACGGTTTCAGTACAACAACGTGCCGCTCGATGGCTTAAAATTTTGGCAGCAGATACAAAGGTGGATAGGTTGAAGTTAACGCTCATGACCTACAGTACTTAACTCTGGGGATGACTGGTAAGTTTATCATTATGGGCAAACGCGATCAAAGAAAAAGATAATGTGAGAGATAGCCACGTGATTATTCAATACCAATCCATTATACAACATCTCTCTACGCTAATTGATAATCATTTCTTCTGCGCAGAATGATAAATATCATTGATATTACCAAAATAAAATTAATATATTTTTACCATCGCCTACAAACATCCTACGTAACAGAGCAAAAATATCAGAAGTATATTTGGAAAGCGAGGTCGCATAAACTATTCATTTGAAACATGCAATTTTATTAAGTTAATGAATTCGTTTAATGACGCCTTTTCTACTGACTCATCTAAGATTACGATATCATATTTCTGTTGTAAATACTCTTTGTTCCAAAAACTTTTAACTATATCAAGTACCTGTCTTCCCGTTTGCACATACCACCTCGTTATTTGAGTGTAGCTTGAAAATACCTTTCACAATACCAAGGAATGCCGTCGTAAGTTGTATATACCGCATTGGCAACCTTCCTATCGTACGCAAGTCTCTGATGGCAGAATTCGCGATTGCCTAATTCGGTGATTATAATTACGATCAGATGGATGGCGCGTGGGTACTTTTGCGGTAAATGGTTTATTATAGCTTGTCATTTAAAGGCGTATACATTGGCGTATTTACATTTACTAAAAATCCATTGATCTGAAACCAAATTATCATCATAAAACGGTTAGTTATTGCCAAGAACAATTTTCTTAATTTGCAAAACTGAACACCTGAAACACGATATTCGTTTCAGTTAAATTTGTTGTTTAAAACGTTGCTGAAAAAAATACGGTTTTAATTTATTAGATCGACATTAATAGTCAGTAATATTAATTAAAAAGGTTTTACAATGTCGCTTTCATTCGATCACATGGCATTTTCGGGGAAGCGTTGGATTCTGCATTGGGATTCTTTATTGTCGAGCATTTATGGAAGAGTTAATTGTAAGGTGTACTCAGTGGTTCAGACGGATAAATAAAAACAATAAACACGTACACGTTCATTTTGGGGCTCTTAGTCAATTTCCCTAGCTGTAACTTCTAGTTCTGGTTCATATATTAAAATCGTTCGAGACCGGGACTGTGAAGACAATGTCTCTTTCTGTATACTGCTTAAATTGAATGTATTTTACATTATTTTTGGCATCCAGCGCGCTTTTTGGAATTCGACGTTAATAAAACTCGTTATAGAGAGTTCCGATGCAAATGAAGCTCCTTACTAGAAAAACCCGATAATAAGATGTTCATTAAAAGTTTGAGCGAATGCGGCGATATGAAAAGTTTTGCTTTTTTTCAAACGATAACTCGATCCTGTTCACCCGTTAGTTGCATGGACAAGATGACAATAGCAATAGAATTTTAACCAAGTGTTTGGACAAGTGAATTGTGCGCAAGTATTTACACATGCAAAAAGTTAAAACTTAATATGACAAGTCCGCTTTTTTGCGGGACATTTACAAAGTTAGACTCCATTTAAGGAACGACGATAGTAAATGCAATACATCATCCATTTCCTTTTAAGAAGATGACAGACAGCTTAAATGACACTTAAATAGGTTAAAATCTCGTTCTATTTCTATTTATATGTTAGTATGACGTAATTGGGATGCTCGGACCATTCTACTGTTTAATTGAATTATTGATCGCATAACCATGATTTAATGTTAACTATTAACGGATTGAACATTCTCACACTATCTTATCTCCAAGTGCAGAGAGGGTTGGCGGGAATGTTCTGATTATATTGACGAACAGATTCCATCATATGGTCTAACATGATAGTAATGATCGGCGTTGAACGTTCTTTTTCCTTTCCAAGCCTGCATGGGATGTCAAGATGAAACGACAGCGACGTTACGAATTGAAAACCATGAGTAACAAAGAGTCTAATAATATCCAGCTTGGTTGAATAAGGCAAAGCCAAAGGTTTTGACAGAATGTTTATCTTCCGGATGATTACCTTATAAACATTGCAGCTAACCAAATGCACGGGATCGAAACATTTTACAGTTTTACGACCTAACAATGATAGCAATTCTCGATTGGGATTTTTATATTCTTAATACGTGTGCGCAGAAAGTATTAGGTTTTTACAATCCAAAAAATTTATTGCTCTCATTTGTGAGTTGCTGAAAAGTATAGATAGTTTGGTCTCGTTGAACAATATCGTCACTTGAGTAACACCTTTATGGAAAAAAAAAATCGTAATCATACGTTGCTGCGTTGCTGATGCTGATGCTGATGCTGATGCTGATTCTGATGCTATTGTTTGCTACTACTACTGTCATCGTTGTCGTTGCCAAGTTGTCATTGTTGTTGTCGCCGTGTTGTCATAGTAATAGTAACAGTAGTAGTAATAGTCGTGGTAATAACAATTGTCGTCATTGCATCATATTATCAGTAGTTTAATATTGTCGTTTACGCCTATAATAATAAACAAGAAAAAAAAAGGCCCGAAAATCGAAAACAAACGGGCTATGATGATGAGATGGGTAGACATATGTTTCACAACAAGTTGACTTTCCCATGCCATGTCTTGTTGACTAGCGTGCATTGGCTGATTCGATATTAACTGTCACTCAGCTTACGGAATTGTACCGCGAGGATGTTGATATTTATAGGCTGCACAGTAACGGTAAACATGAATACCTTGCATACAAGTCAGCCAACACTTTTCTTGACCTTTATTATGTACCGTGTTGCATCTCTTTTTTATTAGTAGTTTGACGGCATATACATCAATCGTGTAATTGTTATCCTCAGCCACCAATTGTTCTTGACATCGAGCCAATCTTTTTGTTCAATCACGACGTTCATATTTGGTATGTATATAAGAACCTTTTTTCCCTCCATTTAGATCCAACATAGCGCATCTCGCTTTTTACCATCTCCCAAAATTTACTAATAATTTTTTTAATAGAGGTTTATTATTACCGCTTTTGTAAACTATTATCCCATATTAATATATATATTAATATTACTCTACAATCTTTTAATCGCCATTTAAACTGCTTTACCTCTTCTCCATTCCAAACTATAATTATTTCCACATACTAATATCATCTCTCACCTTTAAAGCATACAAAGACATGCTACCAATCACTGACGCACAAGCGAGCGTTGCTCTCAATCTCAAGAAAAATTCAACCTTGACGGTGTTTACCAAGTGGGCAAAGACACAACTGCGGAAATCAAAAATAAAACCTTCCGACAATAATACCACCACAGATATTGAGGACCGAAAGCAACCTAATAACCGGAACCGCCTACTTTCAAAGAAGGCAACTTCTAACAAAGTAGAAAATAATGACGACATTAACATTAATACTATCACTTTACCTAAACCTAATTTCAGTATATCGTTCATTGAAGAACTATATACGTCATGTCCCTTTATACTAGGACACGAACACCTTCCTGATGCCGTTTCTCCGTCACAGACACCCGTCTCGACCTTTGACCACAAAAAACTAGACAAATCGCAACTATTCTATAATGCAACCATCCCGTCGGGCTCGCCGAGACATTTTGCATACACACAGACTCTCCGTAAATACAAAGACGCAAGCCGCGACGTCAGACCCCTATACAACATAGTCCTTCTGACGTCCGTTTTGAAGAAACTACAACACACCAGGCCGCTTACCCTCAGCGAAGAACAAGAGCTACGACTCTACAAATCAAAAATGTCTCGCATTACCACGCAAGATAAGGAGTCACGCGACCCACGGAGTAATGACAAATGTGGTAACAGAAAGGGCAAGAACGTTGAAGGAAGATCAGTATCGTTTCGTAGTTTTTCTTTCGCGCAAAAAGCCCGAACAAACAATAAGGGTCAATCTCAGCCGGGCACGCAGCCGCTTGCGCCGTATCTTCCCAAGAAAATCACTTCGTTGTCTCAATACCGTGCTTCGTATGCATCTCAAACTGTAGTCATTACGATAGATGACAAGTCAAACAAGCTACTGACTCGTGATCTACCAATGGCACGTCGCCATCGTCGTCTATTTTCGTCATCAGACGTTCCAGAACGGGCGTCATCGTTATCGTCTCCTTTGTCATCACCATCACCGGCTGCAGTCAAGAAGAACTCTTGCAACAATCAAAAATGGGAGAAAGGAACACGAATAAGACCTTGGCCGGTTAAACGGAATGATGTGTTGAAAGACGATGACGATGGACATGTTGATTTAGATGAAGTGCCATTATATGTGTTGAGAGAGCAATATAAATATTCTGGACGTAACTGCTCATATTCTGGTAATCGAGAACTAGTAAACGATGGAAATAAGCCAATGGCCTTGGCCATGTAAAAAAGAAAAATAAAACCAAAATCATAATGTTCTTGCGGGGGGACTGAATAGTCACATACACGCAGCATATACATGAGAACTCAATATACTGTACTTTATTTGTAATAACACTTCAATTCTCTCACACACACCCACATACATACGCACACAGAATCAGCCCCCCCTCCCCCCTCTCCTAAAATTGCGTGCTTATCTCGAAAATTATATTGTCTAATCTGTTAAATAAACAAATAACAAAGCCGAAGCATGTGCTTGTATATACATTTATAAATATACGTATGTCAGTGATGCCAAATCAAAGAGAGGCGAAAACATGTGAGTGATAATATCCATTCATTCTTTGTACCTGTGCTTGATGATGACAAAGGCTTTGCGTTGTGTTATGTAGATTACATTGCACGGAAAATTTAAAAGCTTTTCTGATTTGCGTGTATGACGTCTCCTAAAATAACTAACTGCAGGAGAGAGATATGATGATCTAAGAATTACAAACGATCGCGATAAATAGCTAGCTGTCTTACATTCCTCCCTTTTTCCCCTTTTGAATACCGATCGAGTTTATGGCATCCCGAATGCAGAGTTATCTAATGTGCATTCTCAAGCATCTATCTCATTGGGACACCACAGAATATTTTACTATACTGTATGACAATTAAAATAATTCATTCTTTTACAGAGCATCCTTTTTTTTTTGCAACAATTGTAAGAAATACCCTGCCCCATTAAAAATTAAAGTTTGGTACTCGTTCTGGGCCAAAATGATTATGAGCAGCTGGCTTCTGCTGTGGAACGTTTTAAGAAATAATACTTTCAATTTCTATTCAATTTTTGTAAATATTGAAAAGCCTCACGAAAGACCCTTTCTTGGTTATTATTGAACATCACGCCAACTTATTTTTAGAAACGCTGTTGTGATTATTGTTTATATTCTACATAAACAGGTTATTAAACCGGTTTTATTCACAAACGCATTTGTCATCGAGATATTATCAGAAAGATTGTTTATTGTTGAGCGATATGCTATATTTGGTGTATCCATTGTTGCGGTGTGTGGCTTTCCTAACGCGTGATAAGTTTGTACGATGCTCTACTACTCTAACTATAATTAGAAATAGTATTAACATGCTCGGCTACAATAGTTAGTTGCCCTTAGCCGGTTCTGTTCTTAAAATAATTACTAATGTCTGTCTTTCTTTTCTTGCTGCTTCTGTTATTGGTGGTTAGCACTAGCTTGCGGCCGCTGTCATCTTCTCTTTGTAATTGCAATGCAAAATGAAAGTCTTTATGTTCAATCCATTGATCCTGTGGTATCATTTTGTTGCACTTGTCGCACAAAGACATTTCATTAATACTCTTTGTATCACTCGAATCACTTGGCACGATGTCTGGTGCAGAACTATCGGTTGAAGCAGTCGCATCGACAAAAAATCTTCGTATATCGCCAGGAGATAGATTGAATTTATCACAAGATTCAGATAATCTGGTGTCTTCAATTTTTGCTTCAGTCTCTTGCAGTGTCTGATTACAATTCTGCTGCAAGACTTTGTCAAGAGTGGCTTGTTTCTTCATCAAGGATGATTCCGGTAAATTCTTGTGCTGCCTTTCTGTGGAGGCAATCTCGTGTGTGTGCATATTTATTTTATGATCACTGTTAGTTGCTGTATCCTCTCCTGCATCTCGACGTACGGCAACGAATTGGCTAATGTCAATCGTCCCTACGCTGTTATCTTTATTCAGCCCAGTAGCTGAAGCTGCTAATCTTACGCAAGGAAACGCGTATGCCGAGCTTTTGAACAGTGCCGATATCTTGGTCGAGATCGTATCCGGCGAAAATAATTCTCCTCTGCGGGGGAATGGGCATGATTTTGAGCGAGGTGCAGTTTGTGCAACACACCTATAATGAATCTAAAGATATCGCAATATTAAAACCTGTAATAGACGCTTAACCTTTTTCTTCGTCTCAACAGATTGAAACCTAATTATTGCAAATTCATACCACCAAATTTTTGGGCCAGCGTTGGTTAAGTTCGAAATCGTCTATTACGCGCGTATACAATTCTGTCCCAAGTATTGTAGCCCAGTGTTGGATCTGTTCCAAATTTTTCAATGGCGGACGGAATGACTTGGCCGCCATCATAGATTTTGCAACGTTTCTATGAACGACTAGAAAACATAACAGAGTTCGGTAATCGCATAAACAAAACACTACATGCAAGAGGGTTTCATTTTTCATGAATAAACACCTTCTTCACTGTCTATCCCTCGGCAAATACCAAAGAGCCACGCTCCTGTTACCCTGCCAAACCTAGTTTGTAGTTCGTCAACGCTAAACTTCCTATTAAAATGTTGAACAACATAGTCGTAAACCAATAAATTATTGTGTGGGTTGTTCATTAATCAGCCAAAACCATTTACCATAATTCTCCGGCAGTTTCAACTTGCAGCACATCTTCAATGACATTGCCCAGTTTCCCACCTAAATTACGTATTTTTTGGAATGGCATAGAATGCATGAAACCAAGTGTTTGACTGGATCTCATGACCGTCTACAGGAATTGCGTACAGGTTTTGATGGATTAGATTTCGGAGATACCAAAACTTTTCAAGTTTTCAAAACGCATACTTGTCCATTGGGCTTGTTCAACACAGAGCATAACTTTGCAAGAGTCTTATTATGAGCAATACCTATTAGAGTAATAGTACACATTTCATTGAGCAGCATCGACAAAAATTGATGCAACCCATCCAACAGCTTACCTGCCGAACAAGTATAACCCAATTCTCTGTATATACTGTCTCTTATCTCTGCACAAAGCTTGGCAGCCACGGCCAACTGCCAGTCACACCATTTATCGTTGTTGTCTATATGGGAATCTGTGGGCACAAAACTTGTTTCGCTGTTCTCGTAGATTGCCCCGAGGTTGGCCCAGTCCACGTCAGGAGCCTCGGAATTTTCATCTAAATTCGGAAACATGCCCAACAGTTTTGAGTTGACAATTTCCGTTACGTCCATGTACGCCTCGTCCACACTCGCACGTTCGACTATATTACAAAATCTCTGGAAAATCTTAAAGATTAACGCGCTTGCACGTCGATATGGATCTAGTGACACTTTATGAGTAGCGTAGCTTGGATTAAGATGGTATTTTGGTTCTTTTTCTCCGTTCGCGTACGTCGCAACGTGAACTAGTTTCAAGTCTGTCAAAAGAGAATTGATGTTTAGCCATCTCCATATAAAGCAAATAAAAATCATATCGGTATAACAAACATTTACCAGGACATGCAGCCAATGCTTCTCGAACAGTACAATGTCTTTGTATGCCAGCCTTGCGCGCGGCATAATTAACTTTAAAATTCAAAAGATATAAACTCACATTGTGCTAATAAAGTTTCAAGGAGGGAACAGCAAGCATACCTGCGATCAGGCCTTGCCATTGTTGAACAGCCAGCGGTATGTCAGAAGGAATCTGCAGTCGTACGTGTTCTATGATTTGTGCAGGTGTCATAATCAATGCTTGATGCAATTTCTTTGAGTTTCGAGTTAATATGTTGAAACGTGTCTACTTACCAACCTGACAATAAAAGCAATCTGTCGACAATGAATGTTAATGTTCAGACAAGTGTTCCGAAACGATCTCTAAAAGTTACATGCTACAAGCTATCGTACAAACCGAGATCTATATGAAGCACGACTCTTCGTTGACGCAGATATGAGGGTACAGTCGCGCTCTTTGACATTTCGGAATTTTTAATACCAATTAGTATTATAATTAGGGAGAATATAATATTACAGATGAACTCGTGACGTCACTTGCGTCGCGTGCAAGATCTTGGCGGAAGAATGTACTACGTCGGATTTGTCATAATATTTGTCGCTCAAAGAAATCGGGTAACCGTCGATTTGATATGAATCAAGATAATCTCTGTTATTTTAACTTGTACACGGCCCAAGTTTTGTGACTTTTGCATTACGGATTGTTGGCAGATTGAAAGAGAACAATGAAAATGTATTGTCAATCACTAGGATTCATTAGAATTGCTCAACGATATTCTGTTCACGGAAGGGCTTTTTCGCTTCAGTGTAGCTAATTATCGTTATATCCAGGATTGAACTATTTTCATTTAACAACTTGGAGTATACTTCTCTCTACAGTATTCATATGTTTAAACATAAAATAAGTTTATGTATAATCTTTAATCGTGCAATTGTTCGTACATGTTTTTAATATCACAGATACTGATTATGTTTAGAGAGCGTAGTAGTAGGTGATAATAATAATAGCCGTAAAAGCAACGTAAATTTCAGCTATAACGGTATTGATGCCTTTATCATTGTTTTATTACCCCAGTCACTCTGAACGTACTGTATCTCTGAAATTAATCTGTTATACTTGAGAATTACTAATCCCGTATTAGTATGGCGAATAAAGCTAGTAGTATACTTGTCTCGCGATTAGCTGACTTATGGGCTCCTGCCCACAACAATGATTTTTTAATGGTTACTTTGGTATGGATACTCTGATGAACACTGCCACAATTGTAAGAATGATGCAACCATTTCTTGTCCTAGTCTATTAATATATTAATAAAGTTTTCTCCTTCCGTTCATTGTTTTTCCTTTTCTTCTCATCTCTCTTTTCGAGCCTTTTCAGTGTTGTTATGAGGAGCATCTAATGACTCTATATTAATATACTCCATCTTTTGTTGAATGTGGTTTCTCAATTGTGTTATTTCTTCTTTTTGCTTTTTGTGTTGTCATAATTTTTAATTTTTTTAACATACTAATACTCATATGGCTATATTAAGTATATAATTATTTAATGTTTCCTTTTATTTAAGTTTTAAGAATTAAAAGCAAGAAAGATAAGCAACATTTATTGAAAGATCAACATATTACAGCACTAAAAACAAATTAATGAGTAACAAAGAATTTTATTCATTATCAGTATAGATTGGTTTGGGACAACTTATGTCTTTGAATTCATCTCTAACAAATATGGGCGAATATCATGATAAAGATATTCTTGTCTTTTGTAATCCAAAGGAGGCGGAGTTAGAACTAAAATAGAAAAAATGATTTAATTTTTTTAGTAATTCCAAACATGCTTACTTTTCTGGTTTTCAATAAATTAAATTCGGTAAAAGTACCATTATAATTAGCGACCAGCTGAGCTTTGACAACTCCAGGATTGGCTGCTTTAAATACAAAATGCCGATATTTTGTAAACCATTTAGTTTTTTAAAAAAATTACCAACACAGAGTTAAGATCTAAGTATTGAAAGTCTGCCATTTTCATAGCACTGAGCTTTGTTTAATCCTGCCGTACTCGATTTTTTCACAACTTCAACAATATGATTAACAATCTACGGTCGTTTTTCGATAAAGCTTTTTAATCAATCCGAAACTACCATCACATTTGAATTTAGTATGTCCAGGTATCATAAATTTTAATTCGATACTAATACTTCCATAATAACCGCAAATTACTAAATACGGATAAAATCAAATGGTAGCATTATTTTTATTCTGACCACCCGCGTTATCACAAGTAATCTTTAAATATTTTTCGCCTTTATTCAATTTCTTTATCCATCGAGTACCATGCTCAGCGTACCATTAAGACCTTTTCTTATTAATTCGTTCTCATCGAGAATGTAATTAATTTGTTCGCGTACTGCTTCATCTTGGATACCAAATAAATGTACTTTACGCGGACTGAGATAATAAATCTTACTTACTTGTTGATCAGAATGAGGTACGTGAACGTTTTGTGTCCAATCGTAACTGTAATGCACAGTCGCGTCAATGCTACAATAAGCTTTATCTCTTGTTATTATGTGAAAAAAAATCAATTTGGGCCACATATCAACAATGTCTCTATTGTCAGAATGGCTATTCAATTTCATGCAAATTTTCTTGAAGACAATTGAACACTCAAAAACACAATCTAGTAATTCCTGTAAGGGTGAAAGAAGATGTCAGCAAAACAGATATTTTAAGGTAGAGCATGCCTTAACAAGCATTTTAAATCCATACACAATGTGGCTTCTTTGTAGCAGATAGGACTGGAATAACTGTGAATGTTTAAATCAAGTGTTCAATAGTATACTATGTGCAGAATATATTAATATGTAGTCAATTACCTCATCCATGTTGACATATTTAATATTCTTCAGTGTTAATATCTGCAGTTATTGATTTCTTCAGATTCAAATTTTCCATCATGTTATGAGTTTGGCATTTATGTGCCAATGCTAATACATCCAATACATCAATTTGGGATTCCAGCTTGAAGATGATCTAAATATGCAGAATACAATTAACAAGCTGTAAGTAGCCAGTGAAATGATAATAATAAGAAGTTATTTACTCTTTTATTTTCAAGATCATTTTCTGCATCGCCTCGAGCTCGCTCTGCTGTAATCTGTTTCCAATACTTCTTAATAAAGCTGGTTTGTCTGTAAGGATAAACGGTTTCATTTTGTCGAGAAAACCATTCAACGGGGTCGTTATTTTTGAAATACGAAAAAGCCACGCTATCTATGAACGTTGATGTATAAATAACAGGCGGAGACATAACAACTACTCGAGATTCTCAATCAAAATTGTAGAGGCAGAATTTACCAAGGTCAAAGTTCGTGGTAGTAGACATATTAGAAAGTACTCCTTGAGATGGGAAGGTTAGACAGTTGATACATGGAGGACACGCGGCGTGGCTGTGAAAATATTTTTCAGGACATCTTATCACCAAGTCACCGCACGTGGTTTTGCGCCCCATATCTAAGCACATCATATAAAAACCTCTTCATTAGCACACCATGTTTGAGAACCAATTACTATGGAACTTATAGGAAAAACCCTCTATACAGTCACAACCTCTTTATAAGCACATTTTCAATAAAAGTTGCATTGTTCCCGACTGTGTGATTATAGGGGGGTACGACTGTAGTTAGAAATTAGTTCTCAACAGATATAAAAAGGCAGCCTCCCTGGCTGTGAACCTAAAAAATGAAATGACTTGAAAAACAATAATGGTTTCTAACTCTCGACAAACTGAAATCCAACTGATCGTGCATCTGATAATTTTCCGGGGATTGACTTTTCCGCAGATGTATCAAAAACGGGAACTCACCCCTTCTTAGAGTCACCGGTTTCGCCTAAATCTTTAAGTAGGTCTAATTGAGCTACGCAAGATTTTAACTGGCGGGAGAGGTAATACAGAAGTCACGCGCCTGCAACCGGTGCTAGCAAATTCTTGTTCTTTCTAATCCGAGTTTCCCTTCGTTCTTTTTCTCTTCCTCCAAAAAACACATATGGTAAGATTGTTTGAATCAATAGATTACTACTTATACAGATATAACGGATCTCTTACTATCTCGATTTTCGCTTATTCCATTGACCATAGGCAACACCATTAATAATAGGCATAACGATTGCTGGCGTTGCAACAGCGGGTCGATATGCTATCAGAGCCATTCAAAAACATAAACCAAAGCTACCCCAAATGCCAAAATTTACTAAACCGTCTCAGAGTCGAATGTACAAGGGTGGGTTTGATATAAAGGTTGATAAACGTGAGGCAGCATTAATACTAAACCTGAAGTAAGTGTTAACAAGTAGGGGTGAATGGGATGTGAGTGAATTTATTGCATAAAGCTGTTTGTAAAATTGTATCACGTATTGATGTATCTTGTCTCTTTTCATGACGTTATGTATTTAGGGAAACTGGATTGAGTCAGGCTAAAATTAAAGAGGCTCATCGTCGTATTATGCTTTTAAATCATCCTGATCGTGGTGGATCGCCTTACCTGGCGACCAAAATTAACGAAGCAAAAGATGTCTTGGAAAAGGTCGGCAGATCACAACGTTGATAACAAATTCTTGTCTAATATCACGGGATGGGATGGATATCAATGCTCATTTATGTAGAATCGACATTTCCGCTTTAATTAAATAGAATTCATTTCATCCCTTTGTATTCGCATGTGTATGTAACCCGCTTAAAATTAGCATGTACCCTGCGAATTGGTATGTTCTAACTCATGTCACAGTGAGGTTGAGCAATAAAAGTATTACTGTTTAAACCACAAGATTGTATTTCAACTTTTAAATTTAGCTAATAGGCAGAGAATTTCGGGTACTGCAAGTATTGCGAGGATATGACAATGCTAAGAATGAGCGTACACGAGCACACGAAAATCAGTTTTGTATTTGATAATCAGTGGAGCAGTCTACGTTTCGCATTATCGTCATTTGACGTAACACAAAAGTATCATGTTCGAACGATATTAATATTACAAAATTAGATTTATAGTATTGTACTATAAAAAATTTTTAATTTTGTAATATACACTCACTGGACAAAAGTCTACGTAATTTTTGTCGATCACATAGTAAAACATATGAAAAATCTATTTTTTCGAA
>CAJVPJ010000045.1:0-58176 GCA_910592205.1 Paraglomus occultum
TGGTTAGCGTCAATTTGTCTCAGATTTTCAGCCTGTAAAATGCAAGGCCCGCGGCAAAAACTTATTGAACGCCCCACACGTATTTCTACATTTTGTGCCATTTTTTTTGAACACCACTGTATTTGCTTTTATCCCCAACTATGGCTTCCTCGAGCAGACAAACCTTTAGTGCGCCAGCCGAAGAGCCAAAAAACCTTCTTTACTATTCAGAATACCATCAGCAGGAGGGAAAAACTTGGAAAAACTGGACGACGACAGGAAACGAGAAAGAGACGCATACTTCGAACAATGGGTCAGCCACGCTCTTGCTGACGATTCTACGAATGCAACACTGTTTCGAGAGGAATACAACACGAGCGGTGACGCTAGGCGTAACGATATGATCGAAAATGTACGGACGTACTTCTCCCAGTCAAACGTCGTGCGAACCGTTGCTACGAAAATGAGGTTGCAGCTGAAAGTCCAACGCGCAATGGTGTTCTCCGCGTCTTCCCATGAGGAGCAAAATCTCCAGCGAGCAGTCGCCGAAGCTTTCGACATTGACTATCTCGATCCTTTTGACTCGGCCTCACGATTTTTGAGTACTTGAAAATGCGTCTGAGAGAGTGGGACCGCAAGGTCATGGAAGATATTGCAAATTGTGACGCGTAAACCCTCAGCGATTTTATATAAATATTTAATGCCAAATAATAGAGTTTTACATCACTTTACTAATCTGCAGCTTTTGGAAATTTATAATAAAGACTTATGGCGAACAAGTGTCGTCAAAATTTTTGAAAAGCCTGGCGACGAGAAAAAAAAAGCCTGGCAAAAAAAAAAGCCTGGCAAAAAAAAAAAGCCTGGCAAAAAAAAAAGCCTGGACGAGACGAGGAATTGCCTGGGCGAGTCAAAGTCATGTAAGTTTAATTTTATGAATATATATTAATATGCCATTTAAGAATAAAAAATAAGCGTTTGAATTTAATTTTCAAAATTTTAGATTACCGTACTGGAAAAATCCATCTCTAGGGATCCGCCATCTGAATGAGGGCACATATATCGCTAAAATTGTCTCCCATTATAAGCGCATGTTTTAGCGAATAAATATTGATGCGAATATTGAACAAATTTGGGGCATGGATGGGTCAGAAGACGATTTATTTGGACAAATGGAGGAGGAAATTGATGAAAATGAAAGAGAAATTGTAGATATTATTATGCGAGAAATCAATATTATAATAATATTATTATTATCAAATTTTGATGCAACATGCTTCCTCATTTTTATTAGTCAGTCACGAATACTACAAGTAACATCTATCTTACCGATAACATACATAAAGATGCTTACTGCTTACACGATTTCCACTGACAGTCTTGGGTTTTTAAATTATAACTACTTTTTTGGAAGGAGGCCAGAATTTGTTAGCAAGACCGGGCTTGATCAAGTCACCTATCTGAAGCTACCTGTAGTATTCAAGAGATTAACAAATGAAGCGCAATGATTGTAAAGAATGTAATTGTGAAAACATAAGACTCTTTAACCATCTTATATCATGTAATTATCAAAATCTAACCATAGCTGTTAAATAATAGTATTTCCTCCAGCTAATAACCAACTACAATATAAATATGGGGGGAAAATACCAACGAAATATAACATGCGTACGACACTTTCACAAAATACACAAATCTAAGTCCAAACTTTGCATCATTTTGGTGGTTCTGTCTGATTGGTAGCAGTGAGCTGTTGGTAACTATACACTTGTGACGGTGGCTGTTGCTGCTGCTGCTGCTGCTGCTGCTGCTGTTGTTGTTGTTGTTGTTGTTGTTGTTGTTGTTGTTGTTGTTGTTGTTGTTGTTGTTGCTGCTGCTGCTGCTGTTGTTGTTGCTGTTGTTGCTGCTGGTAATATTGTTGGTAATAGTTCTGCTGTGGATTGTACTGATCCTGGGTATATTGCGTATAATAACCTGAATACGTCGGTTGCGGGGATGTTTGATCACCAGTACCCTGTGTGTTGGTTGTCGCGTGTATGGTCGTCGCGGCCGGCGTATATGATGTGGTCGACGTTGAATAAGTGCCTTGAGCTGTAGAGGCTGGTTGGTTGGTTATGCTTGTATACTGAGATGGGGTTGATTGGGTTGCGCTGTAATTATACTGATATTGTGGATACCCATATTGTGACGCTGTAGATACTGTTGTCGAATCTTGTTTGACTTCAGCTCCTTGGACTGGTTTACTAGAATCGGCGGGCGTTGGTTGAGTTGGATAATAACCTGTCTTAGTGAACGGAGCTGTTAAAATACGTCAGCATAAAATTCGGCTAGAACATTAGTACGTTGTCATTGCAAACACTATCACTTTACCTTGAGACTGAGCCAGTGGCTGACTTAGTATCTGATTGACTGGTTGTCCTGTACTTGCTGGTTGTCCCGTTGACTGTGCTGCGGTCTGTCCAACTGTTGGTTGCTGTTGACCATATTGTGATTGTTGTGGATATGAACTATACTGTGGTTGTGTTTGATATTGACTATAAGTAGCTGGAGTCTGACCGTAACCACTATATTGACTATAATTAGTTGACGGTTGCACTCCGGAGGACGCGTATGTCGTAGCTGTATAACCACTAGATAATGATGGGTTATAATCACTACTTGTATTGGTTTGCCCGTAAGTATTCTGCTGCGACGTCTGCACCGGATAACTACTTTGTGTATAACTAGTTTGTTGATATCCAGTACCCTGCTGATAGTTGCTGCTCTGTGGATAATTGCTTTGCTGGTATCCACTCGTCTGTGGGTAATTACTATTCGGCTGATATCCACTAGTTTGCTGATAGTTGCTGCCCTGCGAATAGCTTCCTGATTGTTGATATCCACTCCCGCTTTGTTGATACCCACTTCCGCTCTGTTGGTATCCGCCACTAAAAATACATAATAATGCTTAACACATTGAAATCGTACCGATAACAAAGAATGTTCATTTCATGTCTATTATTACCTTCTTCCATGGTCCTGATGTCGGGGCCTGTCACGCTGTAAACGAAACGAATGCATGCGACAAACAACGGACAACAAATAGAAGGAATGCGATACATACATCAACAACAAACAAATCATTATCATTACGGGCAAAGCATTTTTACGACAAAAACGATAGCAAGAGCACTCAACAAGCGATGTAGATGACATATACATTTCCAGACGCAGCTTTTTCAAGAATTAAAGATTTCGCAATAGCAACAGTCTCAGATGTCCCTACAACGATTTACGTCAACATAAACGCAAAGCAGCAATCGAACGACTGACATTGAATCGATAGGTCGGGCAATTGTAGCATGTGCAAGTAGAGTAGTTAATTTTCCTTACACTTACCGATTATGTGTACATTTCTATCCGCCGTCGGTGGTCCGTGGTCAGGTTCTATTTGAATCTTGGCTCCCGATTGCTGTTGAAGCGCCTTAACTGTCTCACCGCCTGGGGATAAAGAAAACGTAAGAAGAGATATAAAACAAATAATAACAATAATAGTGCAATCATAAGTACCCTTCCCAATTATCAATCCGACTGTATCATTCGGCACTTGAATAGTTATCTTTTCCTGAGAAGACTTCCCCCCAGATCCTCCATATTGACTTCCTGAACCATAGTGACTCTCGTAGCTGTTTCCGTGACTCTCACCGCCATACATACTACCGCCATAACTGGAACTGCCATATTCTCTAGGTGTTGGCTTTACGCCCCAAAAAATTCGTATAGAACGTTATAATATATCGTCTCATCTGTCATATTAATCAACGCTTGCATTGGCATCATACCCTATCCAGAGCAGCATCTCCTCCCTTAATAATTTCATCAATCAACGCTTTTGCTCTCTGTATTGCAGCATCATCACCGATCAAAGTTACCGGACGATCTGTAGATTGAGGATTAGCAGCATTATCTGGAGTAACATTTATTCTCGCTCCACTTCTATCTTGCAAATCACGTATCGTTTCACCACCACGGCCTATTACAACGCCAACTTTACTGCTTGGAATATGAATAGTAACAGTAGCGCGACTAGGCCCATAATCACTACGACGATTTGCTTGGCTGGCGAGAGCATCATCTACTAGGGATCGAATCATTGAGCGTGCACTCCTAACTTCCTCTGGCGGTCCAGATATAGAGACACGTCTATCAATACAGTCGGGAGGTTGATCTTAAAAATTAAAAAAGTCAATAAGAGTGAGTGCGAACGACGTAATGAGTTCACAAAAACTGTGATTAGTCTACATTGTTGGTTATACTGCTAACCTTGTGAAAATTGAACTCTCGCTCCTGTAGTCTTTTCTATCCTCTTTAGATTTTCACCACCCCGCCCAATGACCAATCCTACGACCACGTTAGGCACGGAGAATTCCTCGAGAATGTGCCCTGAACGTAATGAGTCTCCAGGACCATAATGTGATCCATGTTGTCTATGACGTTCCTCACTTCCAAGACCGTAACGGTGTCTACTTCCGCTTTCATCTGATACAGAAAAGTGTAGTTAAGGCATTGCAATGTTATCAAAAAGTTGTTTGAGCTGCAAAAAAAGGCTATTTGATCCATTAAAAGCACTAGACTGAATAATAATCGGAGGATACAATCAGGACGGGATGATCCACTGTCATAAATAGCTCTCTTAGACTCACGACCATAATCATCATATCGATTTCTCTCCCGCCGGCTATGTGAATCTCTCCTGTAATCATCGCGATGATCATCTCGTTTATCTCTTGAAATATGTGACATGTAGCTATCGTCATGAGGACGCTTAACCCCCTGATTACCACCATGACTATGGCTATGACTTGGAGAAGGAGCCTCGGCAGCGCTTGCTACAGTAGCCGTTGTTGACGGTGTAGTCTGTTGTTGTTGCTGTAATTTGGCAGCTATAGCTCTAACCTTTGCCATCGCATCGTTAAACGCGGAGCTGGTCCCAGCAATATTCGCATTTACCACCGGTTCCTCTGCATTCGTAGAGGATTCTGCGACAGGTGTTATTTCAGTTTGGATCTCTGTTACGTTCGTAGTAGTAGTGGTGGTAGTGGCGGTGGTCTCTGATTGCTCGCGATTTTGGATTATATTCTGATCAGTATCGTCACTTGACTGCTCGTCAACAGCTGTTGTAGGGGGGTCAGCGCTGTGCGTCTCAGTTGCGGGTGATTGTTTGTCAGCTATCTGTTCAATTGCTTCTTCTTGAGCAACGATTTCTTTTTCAGGTGAAGGCAAATCGAGGCCAGCATTTGCGGGTTCGACGGAGACGGTCGTCTCTATTGTCTCAGCGGACGTTGTGGTTGTCTGATCTTGATTCTCGTTTTCGTCCATGATGCAATGAATTTGATAGGAAGAACTGGTTATAGCATTTCCAAATCACATGACGTTAACAATCAATGATAATGGTGCGAGTATTTATGTTAGGGCAAATGTTTCCCGCTTTCAAACGCATCCCTAAGCGCACTTGGGATGTCCTCTGTCTTATGCAACACCAATAAGGACGAGCCGTTACAATACGGAAACGAGTCGTGGTTTAGCATAATAGCTCACAGTAAGGTTAAACTTTAGTGGTTACACACCATAAATTTTATGTCAGAAAATTAACGAAGCCATTGTACTTGTTTTAGTCAAAAATAAACAATGTGTTATCCTACTACTGTAAAAATTCTTTATAAACTCAGTTTTCAACATTGTTTCATAACATTGACGCACCAGCAAAACATACGTCTCAACAATAAGAATTTAGCTGGCCCTTATAAATAAACTGTGCGCCCTGTCACAAGCGTATTTGTGTCTCGAGGCGCGATTTTATGTCACGGAAAATGTAATTTTCGTTGCAAAATAGATAACTGATTGCAGTCTTGCTAATGCCGAGTACAGATAATGAAGGACGTAATTTATTGCGAAAACTGATTTAGGACTATCCAAAAGCTTAACTTGACATTATGACAGAAGAGATTCGCAGCAATACATGAAAACGTTGTGCTAAAATTCTTCTACTTTATCAAACCATCAATATTTCATCCTTAAGTATACCGACCATTACATTGTTGGTATAAACATTATCGTTGAATTAACAAATAAACGAGAACCCTCAAAAATGTGATTTTTTGATTTTGCTCACAGTATTCCAACAGTTATTGGTTAACAGATTGTATCCTCCATCTTGTCTAGCAGTTTTCATGAGGTCACCAACAGTTTGATTGCCTCTTGGGACGAGAACTTCCCCAACAGACTCCCAATTATTAGACATGTGTCTTGCCTCAGTAATGACCTGAGCTCCACTTGCATCAGTGCTATGAACTAGATACTGCTCTCCGGCTTTAGTGGTAACGCAGATACCTTCGTGATAAACGAAAGGGAGAGAGCCTCCGGTGAGCAACTTTCTTTTAAAGACCTGTGCGCTCTCCACAGGAGTATTGTACAAATTGGTAAGTCTTCTTTTGTCATAATCATCTGATAATTGTAGAGCAAAAAAAGAGTAGAGACAATAATAAGAACGTCTACCATTCAAAAACACGTTTGCAAAAATTCGACATACGATGGCAAAATACACAAACCCGGAGTTGGTCTAACAGGTCCTCCGCTTCCACTACTACTACTACCGCTGCTGCTACCGATAGTACTGGGGTTGTTGCCCATGGTTGTTATTGAAAGTATAGATAAAAACAACTGGTGAAACGGGGTAAATATAGGGATTGACAAGAGAATTTTCTTTGAAAAAGCAAAGAGAAAAGAACAAGCCGAGACTCAAATCCTCGGAGTAAACGTTTAAAAAGGGTACAAAGCCAAGCCCGTGTAACGTCAACTATGGGTTTTTCATTGTTTTCCTCACAAGGGTTAGCATAATGCACATCAATCAAATCAGGAAAATTTACTATAGTAATCGACATGCTACAACTTTCGACCGGAACTTAGTCCTGAACAACGTGAGCCTCGCTTCCAATTAAAGCGTAGCTAATTCCTCTTTCTATAGATAAACTCTCACTCGATAATTAAATTACATGTTCGATTTTTCAATACAAGTATTCGTATTGCTAGAAGGAACTTTTCTGGATACCACTCGCCTGTTAAGACTATTTAATTTGTTCATATTACTATTACTATAAGATAATCACCTAAAATGCGCAGTACGATTGCTCCGTTAAAATTACCAGATTAAAGATTTTTGGAAGTAGGGCGTGCGGCATAATGTGTTAGCACTTTTTGTCATACCTATGTAATTACCGAATAATGACAACGTTTATTAGTACGAGATGAATCAATTCTATTCATACCGACTTTTGCTCGAATTAGTTTATCGGCGTAGCCTTGCACTTAGTGCATTATGAAACAGATGCTATATAACATAAAGTATATGACTGTAAGATTGGAGTTCCGATATCTCGCTCTTGCTATATCCTTATACATGGCTACGCCTACTTTCATCACTAATCTGAAAAATCTTGCATATAACATTCTCAAAACTTTCGAAGATAGGTTCCAGAATTAGACGAGTGTTCAAAATGTAGTAATAAAATTTTTTTACACCCCATAAAAGCAGCATAATCTTATCGTGTGGTCATATTTTTTTAGAACTGTTACTTTCGCTAAAAGAATCATGTCCTTATCCTAAGTGTAATAATCTCGTTGACATTCTTGAGGAATTTTCCAGGCGAAATTCTGGATTGAGTACGTCGTCAATAATTGGTAGGATGGAAAAATAGTATCTCAGGGAAACGCGGATGAAATATGATGGATGTAAATGACTCGCGAAGCGAAATCTGAAGCGAATGAACAATGGTCACTCAATAAAATTTAACCATTTCATAAAAAATCGATGTGATCGTTAACATTGTTAACGATTCCATCCAATCACATCACCCCAATTAATTATTTTTTTGTCGGAAGGTAATGACGACGACGCAAATGCGAACTCATCGTCTTGGGATGGTTAGACTCCGAACTAAGTGGGATAATTATAGTCTATATAGACTATAATTATCCCACTGAGTGATGAGAAAATAAGGGACTAAAAGCAGAGAATGGTCAAGAAAATAAACGATTAAAAGATAAAGAGCAACAAGATGGTCAAAATTGATCTTGATTAAAAGTAAAGAAGTTTTTATAAGTAAATTTTTCTTGATCTAGATATTATTGGAGAGTTTGGGTATTGTTGAATTTAAAAACATATGGAGTAATTTTTTCTCCTCGAGTTTTTTTTTTAAAATACTTATAAAGGTGCTGTAATTCTTGGGTATTAATGTAAACTAGTTTCATATTAATATAAAGATAATACTATATCAATCCTGTTGTGATCACATTCTGGTATGATAAAGTGAACATTAAAATTAACAAGTCCATAAGTTATGAATTATTACCTTTTAAATGGTATCAGTCACATTGGTCAATTTACAGCCACATCATAATCAGCCCCTCATTTATAGAACGTTCACTTTGTCTGGTTTTGTTGCAGGATGCCCCATATTATATTCTCCATCAGCCTTTCTATACCATTTGTAGTAATTATAAATATAAAACAATTAACAATCTTTCTAATCTAACTGCTACTCTTAGTAACGCACGTTGAAACAATCCTTCTGTTATTGCTATTATGAATATGGGTTCAACGAGAATGCAAAATTAAAGTTGCGGAAGGATAACATCTCGTTCAGGCTTGTAGCTATTCCAGCAATTAATAAAATCGCGTCTTTGAAAGTGGCACCAGACATTAAACCCGATGACGGAAAGTAAGTTGATTGCACCATAAACAAGTGAGAGAATGTCGCTATTGAAATAAATCAAATTAAGCGACGCCATTATAACAAGTCTTAGTGAAAAGCTTAATGGCAATGTATAAACATATCGGTTTCTTTTCTTCCGCAACTCCACGCTCTGCCCGTGGTGATCAGGTGTCTCTTTGAATCTTATTCATACCGACTCCGGACTATCCAAAGCATAATGACCGTATAAAACTTTTTGCCTAGGGTAGATTTTGCATGGAGGGAAAACAAGCCTTTTTTGCTTCCAATAAACAATGATCCTAAGCACACGAGTTCTGTTTCAGAATTTCTTCAAGTTGACATGCCGAAGTTATCGACTGGCCGTCCAATAATAATCCAAACCTCAACCGTATAGAAAATTCATGGGATATTGTTAAGGAAAATTTAGAGGAACACCTATTTAATAAACTATTCCCTTCCCCTGATGGTAATAGTAAGACACGATATACCACTCTTGTGTTACTCAGAAACTATAAATATAATCATGGTTACATCTTAAATCTATAAATTAATAAATTAAATCGTTTTATTAAATTAATAAGTAATATATTACACATGTTCGTTTGAAGCTAAATCCTTATAATCTTTGATTAAAATATCCCTTATCTTAAATAAACCAGTTGATTTCATTGCTGCCCTTACGGCCGCATCATTGTGACATGCAAAAGTGTTAATAGTAGATACAAAATGTCTTCGTACTGAAGTAGTAGTAATTACGGATGTTTTCGTCGTCGATGGTGAGGGAAGCGTGAAAGCTGAAGAAGTGGTGTCAAATGGAGACGAGGAATAATAAATACTTTTGCAAATGTGATCATCTAAATGTCTATACAATATTAATAGATTTCTAAAAATGTAATTAGAAGTGTCTATATTCACATTCGGATTCTTATCATAATAAGAAAGAATTATATCTATTATTCGCAATTCAAATTTCTCTCCTTCGTTGTCAGTGTCGTTTGGTATGCTAGCCGGTGATATACAAGACGAAGGTGAAGATGAAAGTGTGGATGACAGTGTGGATGAAAGCGTGGACGGAAGGATGGAAGATGAAATCGCAGCGGAAGATGTGAGAGCTCCTTTACATTTTGTAGTTATCGAATTTTTCCTCGATATATCATATATAACCATCTTCTGGACTATCGTGTCAGTAATAGCAAGGAAACGATTGAAGTGAGCTGGTTCTAACAACGCTCGTTCTCTAATACATGTTATGATCCAATCGATCCAGTTGTATTCCCAAAGTATTCGCATGTTGTCTGGAGTCAATACTCGCTTGACATCAGCCAATACTTGGAAGACTAGCTCTGTATCTCGGCTAACCGTCAATAAGTCAAACAGTAGTCGAATAGCCTCTGGATATACCAACTCGTCAGCTGCTTTATGCGATAAATTATCCTCTGATATCCGAAGAGTAGTTCTCCTGAATATGGGCTTATCACTGATTGTAGAACTATTTCTTGTTGTTGGATTACATTGATAGGTGTTAGTTCCAATTCCCAACACCACACGAGTTAATTCTAAAGACAATGGGTAATTTGTCAAGTGGGTCTTCAACTGATCGAATGCATTTGTTTTTGTGAGAAAAGTTCGGCTGTGTTTGACATTAGAGCTCATCAAGATGCCCATCATCTTCAAGCTTACTATTCGAAACTTCTCATTGGGAACGTTGAGGAATAACGTCAAATGTGAGAGTCCTTTCAATCCGCGAATTTTTTCCAATAATGAGTTGTCACATGTCATTCTTTTGTAGATCATTTCCAACATGTCGTATTTGACGTCCATGTCATTTGCGTTGTCAGGCGAAATATAATCGAATAATTTCGTTAATTCTTCCAGTGTCGATTCAGCCAACATTGTCTCTAACGCTTTCATTATAAAAGGCCGAAGCGTTGGTGGAAGAGTGTCGAGTAATTGAAACAAAATATCCAATTCAAAGCTACTCTTCCACGTTTTCAGATTGCACGGTAGTTCAACTATCATATCTACTAATTTGCGCACAACTGCTAACTGAACATGCTCCTGGCTAACAAACAAAAGATCAATGATCACTCGAAGACAGGCAGTGTTCACAATGACCATCTGGTTGTCACGCATGATGCCATCACATGTTATGTCTAATAAAACATCAAAATGGTCTTCCTTCAAATTCTTAGTATCTCTTCCAAGTAAATCTCTCAAGATGCCGAATCCGTTCTGTTCAGTGAATTTTGCAACATTTTGGGGGCTTTTATACAATAAATTAGATATTGTTCGCAATCCGATTAATTGATATTCTTGATCCATCTCCAGAAATCTGAAACACAACTCGACTCCTCCTGCTTGTTCGATAATACTTCTCATTGATCTTGTCGCATGCAGCGTGCATCCGCCTTCCACTCTGCCAACTACCTTGGAGAATTCTGTCAATTCAGAACCCTTGCGTGATTTATCTAACTCTAATGTCTTGTTCTGTTCATCACTCAAATACGCATATGGATGAATTGCTAGCACCTCCCTATTCTCAATACCTAATGTCCGATAACTCCTACCATATGCTGGTCCTACATTGAATACTTTCTCGGCCATAGAAAGATCCCATAATCCACGGAAGAAATACACTGAACCAATCTGACCACAGAAATATCCATATGATCTCTCATTGGGGTCAGAATTGCTTCGTCCGTTGAGATATGAGTGACAGGCAGTTGGCCAAGACTTGCAACATTTTCCTAAAACAGCAACAAATGCCTTATCTTTGCTATTAACCCTTGGATAATTATACATATTATACGATTGTATTGATGATCCATCAACAATCAACGATGTGCTCTGCTTACAGTGAACGAAAACGATATGATGCCAGATGCCAGCCTCACCGAAATCGAACCCATCGAATACAAAGTCCTCCGCTGGCAACGGCCAATGCTGAGTTCTTACGCAAAGGCAGTACCTGTTCGATTCATCCAATCGTTTGAAATAGAGTTCGAATGTCGTATTGTTTCCAGCTTGATCCTCGTAAGAGAGCAATCCTGTCTCATCCTCAAAAAATGATGTAACCTTAACCCAAAGACTAACAGTATATCCACGCTTACTAGTTGGAAATTTCTCTAAAGCAAATGTCCGGAAGCTACTATTTACTCCATTAAAATTGAAGTAGCAAGGAGGATCCATTCTTTCGGATATTCGTTCTATTGCATATATCATTTGTGATTGAACCTCTCTAATAAAGAAAGGATCAAAACTGATTTCATGAACTTTTTCCGAAGCCGAAAATGCTTGTACAACAGGCTGCAGTATTCCCGTAATAGACCTCCTTCGAAATCCTCTGCCAACAAAATGACCAAACATGCTCAACGGGTCAAATGCTGCATCGAAAAGAAGTGTGATATCCGACGTGGTAATGTCGTATGCCCCCAATGTAGGAATAAGATCGACGTATGAAGGAACTTTAGTGTTGAGAGATTTGCCTTTAAGAAATAAGACTTCGGTTACAAATTTTAATCCCCTGTTTGCACACAACATCTCCTTATTGCGTGGATTAACTTCCATGAGAAGCATCAAAAGTTTAAAATAATCGTTATGCAATGTTTCATCTGTGCTATCAGCCACATATGACAATAGTTTCAACGCCATCATTGCAGCATCTGCGTCTCTAAATTCAATTCCCGCTAAACTACGCAGCTTAGTACTGGTCGGCGTACCATTTTGCACTACAGAGTTGGAATTTATGCCGAATGCACCCAAATTTCTTGAGTTGCTACGCTTGCGAGTAGATACTGACTTCTCTTCTTCAAGATTGTCCGACATCCGGCGTGAATCCACTAACGTTGGACTGGGAAGCTCCATACTGTTGCAACGCTGTAAATCGGTGGTGTTGGCGCTTAACAAACTAGGGTAGGGTTCGGACACAACACTTGCGGTCACATTCTCTTCATTTACTGTCGCAAGGGTGCTTTGATAAGGAAAAGTGCCGTTACGAGCGTTTGCATCTGATAAACTTCGACAGTATGAGAAAAAAGCTTGACTATGAATACTTATTCGCTTGCTCTCGTTCTTGTGCTGATCATGGGTTTCTTGATTTACACTTTTCTTGAAAACAGTTCGCCGTTTTTGGGTGAATGGTAATACTTTCTTGAACAATGGCTTAGGCGTCAGTAAATTAGAGATAAACGGCATTATATTACAACTTATTGAAAACGGCTCAGACTCTATTGGGGATGATGACAAGGACAAAAGAACTTTCCCAACCGTTGCGACTTCGAGAATAATCTCGCAACATAATCTAAAAGTGAATCGGATAAACAGTACACAATTAGCATATTGCAATCATTAACCATAAAATGTCATCAACAAAAACATACATGTCAATTGGTGCCGAAGAAGCATGAATGAGTTCAAGAAACCCATCATATGCGAAATTATCACCAAGTAATTGTTCCGTTTTCTCAGATCCAGCAAAAAAATCTCCAATAGTTAAAAGTGCAGCCGTTGCGACTTTAGATTCATACGTATGACTGAGAATAGCCAAGAGAACTCCTAGGCCATCAAGTTCACCGAACGGCTTCTTCACCTGTTCACTCTTTCGGAACACAGACGCAACAACGTTACATACTTTCGTCTGAAACCAGGGAAATCTCGTACGCTCGCGACGGCTATGGCAGATAGTTGGTAAATTGGATGACAATAGTTCGTCAGAGTCGAACGCATTCTTGTTTGGTTCAGTTGATGAGTTGGGGGGACTGATCTTAGTAAGTATTTCTTCCAATAGTTTAACTAGCCACTAGAACAAACGAATTTTGTGTTAATGGGTTTCAAATACATTTAATAACAGTATTATCTACGACGTGCTAACCTTGATAATGTGAGATTTTCCTTGGCCACAAACAATGTATTCTCTCACCAACCATAGTGCCATATCAGCCACCATTACATCCTCCGCCATAGGTTCATCGTGTCTGCGATTATCTATTCCAGTATCTGTTGCTCCCGCAAGCTCATGCGGAGTATATACAACAGATCTTATAATGACATCATTCAACGTCTCAAAACCCTGTAAGCTATCAAATAAGTCCATGTCTCTTCCTGTTAAATCAACTAGTAGACCTAAAATCTGTAAAACTAACAAATGCTGTTCAGTCATAAGCAATCTTTCAAGGTCATCTCTCGGTGTATAGTCCGTTCCCTCGTGAATGTTCCCATTGGTTGTCTTGAGATCCTCATTGTCCTCATTAATACTGTAAATGCGGCGTAACAACTGAATATATATATCCAGAAGTTTATTGTCTAATTTATTCTGTCTGCTCAACGTGTCTACAAGCAGACGCGACACGCTTCGAAGTATAATATTTACTACAGCATTTCGTGATGGAATAGGAACCCGCATTAGAATTCGAGTATACTCCTGTAAGATGTACGTGTTATTCTCAATTAACATAACAGCAACATATTCCAATAATCGTGTTACGGCCAGGATATATCGGTAGACGTGATTAGATTCAATAACTTGCGCAATCGGCGAGTTTACAGCGAAAAGCGAAGGCGAACTTGAGTTTGAGTCCATTGCGATTGTCAAGTACTTTAACCCTGCAAACGCATTCATGTTTGATAAAGATTGCTCGTCCAGTTTTAAAACGGCTGTTATCTGCTTTGCATCGCCGTCGACGATGAGAACGTCGTTCAGTGTTCTCAAAAGTAAATCAACGCCACCCATCTGCCAAGCCACAACCGCATTAAGACAGTTCACTGATAGTATATCTTGAATACAATTTAGGGCGTGTTGTCGAATATCCAATTGAGAAGAAGTGACTGCAATACGGAACAATAAATTCAGAGACTCGACGTTACCGACAAACTACAAAGTAGAATACAGTTTTAATACGATGAATCTACTTGGCCATCACTTGTTTTATCGTTGTCATAATTCAATACTTACCAAGTCATCATTGCCATCCAATGTAATAGCGAAGAGGACATCGAAACAATCTTTTGAAAGCGTGTCACGCTCTTCGCAAGATTGCTCCATCTCGTCGTCTTGTATAACGTCCACACCACTCTCTTGATCATTCTTCGCACTTGATATTGACCGACTGTCGCAAAGGTGAAGCCGTTTTACTGCTGCTTCAATCTCGTCCGAGCTAGGAGTCAAGACACAAGAACTTCTACTAATGACATGTGTTAGACCTTCAGTAAGAGCTAACAAGCCTGAACTTTCCAAAGGGACAATCGCTCCTTACCTCCACCTGTCATTCTGTTGAAGAAACTCGAGATCCTCGTCTGCATACCCATCTGGTAATTTAGGAAACACCTTCCCAATCTCGTTTACTACAAGTTCACGCACTTCGGCAACTACTTGCGATACTTTGCCTCCCACAACATTCCTCAGAAATGTATTTATTAATGTTGTTATCCTGTTAATGTAAAGCATTCTTGAGCAGGTGTGGAGCAGAAACTCTAAATGCTCTGCTCCTCAGAGCAATGCGTATAGTGCGCCAGACTGCTCAAAAGTACGTTTAGGTGTGTCTAACACTTTTGATGTGGCAGATCTCCCTGTAATGATAGTTGTTTATATATTGCAGTGCTAAACCTCCTTAATTAGGATATGAAATGTCGATCATCGATCATTTTGTAGTTGATATGGAAAATCCATTGGATAATCGAATATTGGCAACTAACGGGAAATAATCGTGTTATCAGCTCATCAACACAAATTTATGCAAGTGTACAAAAGTATTTGCTGGTTGTCGATCGCTTGAATTTCAATTGGCGTTGTGGACGATGTCGTATCCCGAATGAGTAAACGTGTGACTAATAGAAAGCGCAAAATCCCAATTCGAGTAAACTAAGACGCATTTAAATCAACAAATCTCCGTCATTGGAACAATTGTGATTTCCTATCCATATACTATATACGGGATGTCCATTATTCACGTGATTTAAAATTTCGTAATTTCGATGGGATATTTGTGTATCCGCGCGGGTGTTATCAAAATGCCACAAAAAGATTTTGTTGCATTACGAATGACGTTTGGTTTCAGCCACAGTATTATTCAAGATGGCTGAATCTCGGTGCACATGCAAAAACTGTCCATATGCGTATGATAATACGAATACTATTAATAATGTACCATTTGTGCATTGTGAATAGAAAACCAATGGAATTTTAGCATCTAATACGATCTCTCCCTATACTAAAATAAAAATGTACTAATATAAATAACGGTTATAGAAAATTTGGACCTGTCTACATTTGTATGTATATGTAGCACTAATCTTAGTCCATTCGCCAGCAAGTATAGATTCAAACCAAATTAGTAATTGAATAGATTTCTTTCCAATAACCAGGAGCACGTTTAACAGATTTTGACGGTTCGATCTTTAACAGTAAAGATCAGAGGTGGGGGAGATCCGTTATACATCTTTTTGCAACCAATAAAGGATGAAATACAATGTTACATGCATAAAATAAATACAACGAATAGAATTTTGATCCACGTTTCTGCAAAAAAAACCACGTTCTCCGGATAAACCTGTTGCGGGAAAGAAGATCCTACTATGCAACCAAGAATGAATTAATTGAATGCCAACCAGCAATATATGTGTGCGTGTCATATTATGAAAAGGGCGCGATTTTATTTGATTGGGACAACAAAACCTATCTCGGTGTTACAGTCACTTTAATCACGTGATTTACGGATTTATGTCCCCAACTTGGATAATTTGTTACTGTAGTTATAGTATTAGTATTAGTATGCATTCCATTTCATCTTATTACCCATTTCTTTAAAGTCCATCAATATTGTGCTTTGAATTACGAAAAAATCAATGTGCGTCCAGCGGCTTAGACTAATAAAAAATATAAATAAAAAGGCGGAGAATATAAATTACATAATAGCTAATATTGTGTTATTTCAATCAAAATAAAAAGGGAAAATTTTCCATCGAATAGCTTGTGATGTAATGGCCACCTAAAGAAGGTACCCAACACTGTTTTTCGTACAAATGATTCACTATTTGGCAAAGAAAGATATTGCATCGAACAGAAGAGATAGACAATGCTGGAATGAAAAAAAAGCTTTCATGACTTTCCGAACTTTCGATATAACTAATTGAGTACTCCAAACATGAATATTTTGAAACCTTAATAAATTCAAAATACTGAAAGATATTGGGGTAACGAAAATTTCGGGTATCAGTTTTTTGGAGAAAAAAAAACTATTCTTAATGTATCATAAAACCTTTTTTCTCACAAATTCGTTTTGCATTCGAACGGCCGTAAGATCTCATTTGACATAGGTCTGGTTCGAATGGACATAAATTTCAAAAACAGCACTATTCTAAGCTTGTTTGCTTATTGTCATGTGTTGCCTATAATAGCCGAACATTCTACGCGCGAATACTTTGACCAGATCAGGTTCGAATATAGCAGCTCTTAACAAATAGTAGCAAGAACAGTGGAATTTTTGAGAGACTTGGAATGTCTCAGTTCTCATTGCAGAACTAATACTACCCGTAATTACGGATAATTTTTTCTAGTGCTGAGGGACAAGGCATTATCTGATTTTCATATTCGAAAATTACTCCAATAACATGATTGCAGAAAAAGAAATAGATGGTAAACGGTAATCCTCAAATCCAACATAGACGCGAACTATTCCCTGGTCGCAATATCACTAGGAAGAAAGATTCCGATCATAGAACGTCTGTAATATGAACGAGGAAAATTATCGATTGTCTGCCGCTACTACAAGGTGATTCACTTAATTCATATCACCCCGTCGTCGAAAACGTGACTATCGCGATTACAACCTATTCAATATTTATGCCAGTTAACTTGAGGAGGAAACGAATAAAAATATCATAGACTATTTCTTACATTTAAATTTGATTTCATTTTTAAGATTTCATTACGTTATATATTTCATAGATGCAAAGTGCGACTCTTCACCACCGCCGAATCTTTCCTCACACTGGCAAATTCATGTCTTTAATCATCCTGTCTAATAAATGCGAGATTGGGCAGAGAAAAAAAAACTCTAATTTTCGTAATTGGGGAATATCCAATATTTGTGATGACGGTTACAATGCGATAATGTTTATTTGCTGTATTTATTAATCTAAGTGTCATTTAGAATAATCAATCATCTTCCGAAGATGTTGCGCCACCGACATAATTTTCGTCAAATTCTTCTTCTACGTCGCTCTCGGTATCTCCAGCTTGGAAATCTTCGTCAACTGCCGTGAGTAAACAGGAATTGAATATGATGAACCTACATACATGTACAATCTCTCATAATGTATCTTACCGCTGTCCTCATCTATGTCCATGTCATCCTTGTAGCCATCACCAGGACGGATAGATCTTCGCGGTGGTAGTTCAGTATCATCATCATCCTCTCCTAACTCTGCATCCAGTTGATCATACGAAATAGTGCCCTATTTAAGAGAAACAAGTATTAATAAATATCGTATAATCATGAAAATGACAACATCGTCAAGCGTATATCGTGCATACGTCATCATTCATCTCATTAGATGTTTTGATTCCTTTACTTTGAATGAAAGATTCTAAATTATTGTACTCTTCTCTATAAGTCAAGGTCAAAATAGAATATTAGCAATGGAGCCATTTGCAAGACATGCTCAAGCCATAAACGGTTTACCTATTTATACTCGAGAACTGATAATCAACGCCACTCTTCATATTAAACCTCAAGTCAAATGTTCTCGAAGTCGACAGATTCCCAGATACTCTCGAAAATGTGACGTTGTCGATATCCACATTAGGAATAAACGTCGTCGGTTTAGGAATAAACAGAAAGCATTTTTCAAGCGGATATAAGTAGCCCTCATTTGCTTTCATAGAGCATTTCACTGCAGATGCAGAGTGATGACTCCGGTACTTGTTGGGAACAGTAACCTTACGCTGTGATAACACTTTAAATAATGTGCTAACAACTTCGTACGTCGGGGCTTCGTACTTGGGTTCTAATTTCCCGTCGTATTGTGTGGCTAGAACTTCTTCATCTATGTTCAGCACCACATCTGTCTCTTCATCTTTAACAAATTGCATTACCAGGAACGGGTAACGTGTTTGTCCTTGGCGTATTGGCGGATCTAGACCAATCTAACGGAAATAGATGTCAACTTTTGCTGAATAAGGGGGAAAAATAAATGATCGGAATTGGAATTAATACCAACCACAAACATAGTATGAATCTCATCTAATTTTGGCAATAAAAACAGTTTGATGATGCTTGAATATTGTATCTTGTAATCGTATGTCTTGCCGCGAAGTCGAAGGAAAGAAGAAAACATCTCAATGTCATAACGACCACTACAATAGATTTACGACGTTAATAGTTTGTCAGTAAAATTCAAAGCGCTCCCAAGCAAAAAATTTACCGTGGTGTAAGCAACAATACACTCGAAAATAGAACGATGCCATCTCCGGAAACTTGGCCAAGATCAGCCAATTCTTTGACGGTATCATGAAATATCTACGTCGCGCATAGAATTATATATTAGTCATTATCTAACTAATATCAATGACATACGCCCTCCCATCCTTGCAACTTACCGCGGCCGCGCTTCGCTCTTCCATCTCCTCGGCTTCATTCTCTTTATCTCCCTGACTCGTTTCCCCATCTTCACCACTCTTAACTAGTGTCGTCCCCGGTATAAAGAATCTCATTTCGACCAATTCATGTGTTGTTTGTCGTTTGATTTTCCGTTGAGCATCTTCATCCATCTGTTCTGGTTGCATAAACTCGATTCCTACTTCATTCTTGTTAGCAAGACTCGTGTTTGCAACTTGATTGAGTGGAAGTTCAAACATTGTTTTATTGCCAACATTAAAAAGGAGTTGTGATCCCTGAAATTCCGTTTTCCCCCAATTCCATCCTTTCACACTGAGCTCTTTGATCTCGAGGTTTAGTTTGTAATTAGCGCGTATTAAGTCTTTTAGAGTATCATAGTCCTAGAAAACAAAGACGAACAAGCGTTATGCGACACGAGTATGGATGTTTAGAGCTATGTCATAATACATGCTTCATACGTCTTTTATAAATCCATCAAACTTCATAACATTTCCATTCTTCAATTGTATTCTTAGTTGATAATTACGAGCAACACGCAGCCATTGTATCTTTCTGAATTCTTCTGAAGATGCAGTAACGACTCTATCAGTTTCGGGCGTTTTCCATCCTAAACCGGTGGGGGCAAACTTGAGCACTCCCGGCTCATTGCCTAGGCCAAAGTATATATTCTGCATCTGAACTGACGTTGTCTCTCCCATTGTGTGTATGTATGTTTGTTAAAGAAAGTTGAGTGGGGGGTAGCATAGTGACGCGTTGTGGAGAATGATGTTGCTATTTCTGTTGCGCCACGTTGATCCAACCAATCATTACTTACTCGAACAAGAACACATCAGTCACAATGAATAGCAAAGGAGAAATCACAGTGACAGAAATTATCGGCTGGCTCGTTTTGTTTTTAGTTGTGACATTGGACATTTTGCTGGTGAGTTCGCTTCACAAAATAAAACGGTTTGATAGCCTTGTAAATTGTAAAATTCCCTGGTTCAATGTTAGCGAACGACCACGTGATGCGCTGCATGTACTGCAAAAGATATCCTGTAGCGGTAAATTTCATAAACACAGATGTTAGTCAAACATCCAATCGCGGGACAAACTAGATATATACGATAAATTCACCATTGGCAACCATGACAATTCTGCTTAAATAGAAAATGGCGGTATTTTGTAAACCATTCATCAAGATCTAACAAAGCTGTTTTCATTTTTATAACATTGAGCTTTATTTAATCCGGCTGTAGTTGATCTTCTCACAATATTATCCATGCAATCTACAGTTCTTTTCGGTAAAGTCTTCATGCTTAAGGTACCATGAAGCACTTTCGTAATATAGATAAAATCATTATTTTTTATTCTGACCACTAGCGTAATTTTTAAACAACTTTCACCTTTATTCAATCGCTTAATTCCATCAATTACTATGCTCAGCGTGCCATTAGGACTTTTTCGCGCAACTTCGTCATCATCAAGAACGTAATTAATTTGCTGCATACTGTGAAGAAGTTTGTTCAATGGCAGATCTGAAAATATATATTAATGCTCATGATGACTTGGGAGGATAAAAAGGACACATCTTAATACTTATCATCAACAAGTATGGAGAATTTCATGAGCTTGGTTGGTGCGCTATTGGTGATTTTGACGAAAATTGATTTTGCGTGTTCAAAGCATATTGTTCCTACAAAACAAAGCCCAGGATCAATCCAATTTAGTATAGAATACCAGCACTAATACTGCATGAGCATTTTCCGTCAGTCACACGTGACGAAAATCCCGTCAAAGATACATAAGTATTATTATCGTTTCGTGACGATTTTCAGTCACATACACAACGTGGGACGCTATAAATCATACGATTGTTCCATTAATTTTCATGACGAATTTTCCGTCACGGCAAAAACATATAAGAAGCTCGAACCCCATCATCAAAATAGCATGTTGAAATGTTTGACAGACTTAATATGTTTTATTGTTGAAATATTGGATAGATCTTTATTCAATAATCATTAAAAATAAACAACTTTGAAATCGAATTACTTTCTCTCTTTCATTGTTAAAATATTAATTAACCGGATATACCTCATAAAAGCTGTCAGGTTTCGGCATAAACGGCTCATTTAAGCTGTAAAATGTCCGTTGTTACCATACCATAACGTATTTTCTATTACTCAGATAATGTATTAATTTAAATTTAGGATTATTTTTAGAAATACATGCTTCAACTCGTCGTGGCATGCTTTTCACTAAATATATGCAGGAATTTGAGCCCACTCGTCCTGTAAGGCAATTTCTAACTCTAATATTTTTTGGATACGAGGTTCCAATTCAGGTCAGGCGATTGACTTGACCAATCCACTGAACGGGTGCATTGTTTTGTTGAAACATGTAACCTTAAATTTGGTACTATAAATCAGGTATTCTTCTCAGTACAGTTTTCCATCACAATAATTTTGAATTGTTCGTGTAATCATCATTTAGCAAAGCCTAGAGTCTTATTAATATCATTTCTCGAAAAACCAATAACCTGACAGCGCCCACTTTCAGTCATTTCTGAATTCTTAGACATTTTGCTATTAAAATGAAAATGGGTGTTTGTAGTTTGGACAAACTTTCATCACTGAAACTGTCCCTCAAACCCTTCCTGCCCACCCAGTGTCTCATTCGGACCCAGCTGGGGTCTCTTCACACCGGGAACAATGGAGAGTAGGAGAGCGTCATCAGCACTCATCGGTGGAGGGGGATAGCCCAGTGCGATGTTTTTCGTTAGTTATCTATTATTCAACTATATTTAATTTTGATCGCGGTTTGTTGTAGCAAGCCTTTTTTACAGTCTCGTGAAAGTTCGAGCCGGCTAATTTCTTATCACTGAGTGACGTTAGGGAGACGGAACCGGATCAATGGCTTTTTTCACTGAGGAGCAGGAGGTTAAGTTCTAACTTTAAGAAATATAATAAAATCTTGTCGTCGATACACAGTGAACCAAGCCTGGATATAATAAAAACCTGAATATAACAATCCTTCCTTCTATTTCTTACCATTGAGAATCATTAAATAGCCCACAGGCTTAAAGAAGTTCACTATAATATCACATCGCGAAGTAGCCGTGTGCGAGTAATTATGCGAACTATATTAAGAAAGGCGTGTTTGAAAATCATATGAAATGGTGGTTCGTGATTATGTAATAAACAGAGATAACGTAGACAGTTGTTACATTGTTTTTAAGGCGCAACCAAACATCCCATGAATAAGAGCCCCTTTATATGATGAAGGTGGGCTCTTATTCATGGCAGTTTACGGTACATATTAATATCCAACACGTTTTGTTTTCTCGAAGCAAATTCCTTGGAAACGATTTCTTTTTTCAATTGCTTAAACCTCTGACGAAAGTATTATCAACAATAAAGTCGTTCAGAGGAATTTTTGACTATAATGCGAAATTTACTATATCGAGACTTTACTATATCGAAACCTTACTATATATCGAGACTTGACTGTATATGTACTACGCTGCACAATTTTGCCCAGCCCGAGTATAAAGAGAGTTGGATTGTAGATGACGCGTACAGTACACGTGTATATTGACGCGTTGATATACTTGCATTTTATCATTATTTTTTCCGAAACGGATAATAATTGGTGTCAAATATATATTTGTGAAGTCATGTGAAAACCATGTTTTCTATAAACGCACACTCTCATTATGTTTTATTAGCCACTAAAGTTTTCCGAATATTCGGCTATGGCTAGAGTACGCGCATATGCAAACAACTTTCGATTTAGTTTTCTCCAAGTCATTATTATTGTCAAATAAAATATAGTATTACAGGTAAATTTTGTAAACAAGCGGCTAGAACAGAACACCTAGTTAACGTGTTACAAATTAAATCCAGCCATTCTAGCTTGATTACTCGTAACTGTCCATTTCTCTCATCTACTAATCAGTCAAGTAACCTATCCTGCTGGAATCATGCTAAATCTTAGAATACAGCGGGAAGAAACCATTTTTTCGCGTTACTATAAATAACGGAGAATTAAAGAGGTCATTGTATACAACCTCATTCCTCTATAGTGAATTCTTCAAGTTTTTTGTACCTCCCATTAATCTTCATCCTCATCATCCAAATCATCCAAATCCTCATTAGCAAACAAATCGGCCGTCACCCTTACTCCTTCCTCAGTAACAATAGTATTATTGTCCAATTGCTTACTAGACCCTTCCTCGTTATCATAAAACTGGGTTCCAGTCTCTTCCACCTCAACATCCCTTGATTTCCCATAAGTCTCCTCCTCCCTACTCTTCTTATTCTCATCAGACCCTTCTTGTTCGCGCTTATACTTATTAATGTCAAACACATCATCGTCGTCATCGTAATCGTCTGCTTGGTTCACTAGGTCAGGATTAAAGGTAAAAAGATCGCGTCCTGACATGCCCTGTGCTTTGCCTGCTTTGTAGGCGGCAGCTTTGGCCTGCTGCTTGAGTTCTTCCTCGGCCTCTTGTTTTGATCTGCGGTTTTTCTTCCACTCTGTAAATGTCTCTAAAGTTACGGGAGTAAGATTTGGCCCAAGGTTGTGACGCTATATCGAATAGAATGTAAACAAGACATTTAACATAGTGATTAAATAGATTGACAAGATTACCACAAGACAGTAAATTAAAATAGAAGAAGAGGGTCTAAGACGATCAACAGATTATGATGTATGTCAAGCATTATGTGTATGATTGCTTACTTCAGTCTCGAGAAATTCCTCAAGAGTGATTGTTTCAGCATTTTCCTCTTCTTTCTTTTGACCTTTGGTGACAAGAACGTATCCAGGCGGAAGTGCATGCCTGTATTTACAGTTTTTGCCTTTAAGAAATGAAGAGAAAAATAACCGACAAATGTTCAGTCATTAAAAAGTTTATAAACAAGATCGTTCATTTCAACAAAAAACTGGCCAGATCACCATACCTCCATTAGGACACTCCCAGAACCAACCATATCTCTGATTTTCTATCGCTTCTAAGAAATATTTGCACACAATGTCGGTGGTAACTTGACTCCCATGTTTTGATTTCACAACCTGCTCCAATTTTTTTTGATCCCATGTATCCATTGTATCTGGATTTAATTGTCATAGCGAAGTCAATATTTATGAAAGACCTGAACTCCTCTCTTCCTTTCTCTTCGCCTCCATTTACATACTATACCTATTTTCTTATCTCCAATCGTCCTGCTATCAGTATACAAATCAATCTTAGCACTCTTACGCTCTACCGCCAAATCATGAGAGAATTTACACTTGTCTCCTTTTTGACATTGTCCACTTTTAAAGAACTGACATAATACCGTCTTTGGATCGACGCCAAATGGAACCTTTTGAGTTTGCACTGGCTTGAAGAGTTCAGCGAGTTCTTCCTTCTTTTTTTGTTCAGCAGCTTTCTTTTGAGCAACGGCGTCTTTCCTGGCATCGGCCTCTTTCTGTTATGCGATGGGCGAAGGCATATAGGGATATTTTCAAGTCAGCGGACGAGATTACCTACTAATTATTAATTATCTGCTCTAGCCGTACGATGCTTACTTGAGCTTTTCTATTCCCAGCTTGCATAACTTGATTCTCGATCTGTTTAATTTGTTGCTGAACCTTGGCAGATTTTTTCTTGTTTTTAAGACCAAAGGTCTTGTCTTCTACTATTTTCTGCTTCTCTTTTTGTTTAGATTTATCCGATTTATTCTTCTTGGGAGGCATTTTTAATCGTAAAATAAAGAAAGCGGTGGGGAGACGAATTTGAAAGTCGAAAGAAAGGTATATTTTATGTGGGTACTAGCCACAGAGGTAAAAATTTATTCAACGCCACAAATGCCCAAAAAGGTTCAAGTGGCGAAACATTTGCATTCTTATTAATCCCCAACAGCATAACTATGATTAAAAATTAGAAGCAGATTACATCACGAACATATCAATAAGATCATATTAACTATCGTCTTGTATTTATCTATCGAATAAAATTCACAAGTCTGGCTTTGGCATTTTATCGTCAGATAAATTTTATGGCGGATATTGAATCATACCCTATTAGATGGAAAAGAAACATAATACGAACAAATTACTGTCATTAGACGCGACAGTTAATGAAAGTCTCAAAACGGAAACTTCAATCTTTGTTAAATTCATAGCGGGAGTTCTTTTGTAGACTTCAATGGGTCAACTAAAGAACTGTCTTGTTATTATTTCATGGGATAAAGTTGATGGTCAACAGAAGCGAGTTGAGATTCTGAGAGATTACATCATTTATTCGGATTACTTATGCTGACATTGAGATCTTCTAAAAGCCCTGTTGGCAAGTTGTACATCCATCCATGAATGCTTAACTTTTGTGGAACTGCCCATGCATCTTTAACAACTTGGGTCTCAGCAAGTTTCTTCACCTGTTCTTTAACGTTTAATCTTGCTAGCAACCCACTAAATGTGCTGGGATCATTTATGCCCTCGAACTCTTTAACATGCTCTTTGTATATAGCTTCTATAGGTTTAATCCATTTTTTCACATTTGTTGGTAGCTTGTCATTATCAAAGTTTTCGACGCCTGCACACCCAGTATGACCTTAGAAAAGAATTAACCAAATATGTAAGTAATGGATAGATGGAGATTTCACAAAATAGATTAGATTAGATTTTCATACCGCATACGACTATATTCTCTACTTTGAGGTTTTGTACAGCAAATTCCAGTACAGCCATACAGTTGGTGTCTTCTGGGTCGAATTGATTAGCAACGTTCCTGTTAACAAACAGTTGACCAAAGCCCAGTTGTGTAACGATTTCTGGTGAGACACGTGAATCGGCGCATCCTGTCAGATAAATTAGATCAGATATGATGACCCCGCGTCAATAAACAATAGATGGATAGATCTGATATCTGATATTTACCAAACCAGAGAATCTTTGGGGCTTGCCCCGCGGATAGGTCTCGGAAAGAAGTCAAATCAGCTTTCTTAGAATTGGCCCATATTTTATTGTTCTGAAGCACGGATAAGAGACCTGCACGCAGTGATGCCATCACGCTACAATTGTAATGATATTTGCTAGGAATATTACCAATAGTTTAACGAGATTATTTATTTACCTCTGGTTATTGAGGGGGGGGAGTGGTATGAGAAGGGCGTTTTTATACAAAAGCTGATAGAGCTTTTTGTGAGATCAGTTAGGCAATACTTTTGTGTCATGATTCTATCTCGAACGTCCATGTCGCACTAACACAAGATCTCGATTGTATGTGACGCCAAGAGCAAAAACTACTGAGCGGGCTTCAATTGTTGTATATTCATAAGGTTAGATATAGCTTGGGAATATACTAAATTGCTGTCATGACAGTTGACTCTCGGTTCTTCAGGCAACATGACGTGGTATTAAAGGCATTTTATTCATACACTACATTATTCGGAATGTTGATTTTTTGATTTGATTGATAATACTCGATACCCCAACAGATGTTGTCCTATCATATAATAATAATAACAACTATTAATTATCAGCCAAACGAGAGTTCCCACATTTTCTACGATCACGTGCCAGAAACTTTTTACAATATCACATAGTCTCTCGTTTAATAATGTCATTATTGCAGGCATCAAAACACCTATGTCGATTCAACGCTCGCAGTCTGCCCACGAATACCCGCCGTCAACTACATTCCCGACACACGACTCTTCTCTGGACGGAAGAAGAGCTGGTAAAGCTTATTCAGGCTGTTAAAGATCATGGATACGAGTGGGAGTACATTCAAGATAACGTCTTTCACGGAACGAGAAGTGCTCGTCAATTGAGCCGTAAATATGACCTTTGGGAGAAACGTCTTGAGAGCAATCCTATTTTGTTCTGGTATAGTGCTGCTTCTCCAGCTGAAGACGAAGCGCTGAAAGAATTAGTCCAACAACAAGGTGTAAAAACTCGACTGCCATGGACGATAATTGCAGAGAAATTTTCAAAAAACTTTCCAGAACGTTTACCTGAAACTCTTGCGGATCGGTGGCGAAGATTAAGCGCTAATAAGCGTGGTAAATATTCGGATGAGGAGGATCAATTGATAAGAGACTTTTGCAAGGAGAATGGAGGTTCATGGGCTAGGTTATCGGTTTTATTAAACAGACCTCAGCGAAGCCTTCGCGCACATCATGCTGATTTACAACTTAAGGAAGAGCGTGAGTCATGGTCGCTTGACGAACATTATAAAATATGTGCTATTTTAAGAGAGCATGGTCCAATTATGAACAAAATTGAAGAGGCATTCCCTCATAGATCCAAACCGTATCTGAAGTTGTTGGTAAAAAAATTATTAAATAAAGAACACAAATACGAGTATAATAGAGGGAGTTGGTTTCCTGCTGAGGTTAAAGCACTGAAAGAAGCTTGTCGCAGATATACTGGCACGAGAGGTTTATGGCGGAAAGTGTCTGCTGTCGTCAAATCAAGAAATGATGCACAATGTATGAGATATGTAATTGCCCGAGGTTGGAACAACTTTGTAGATACATGACAAACAATGGCATTTTTATACTTGATCTAAAAATGGGATATGTAATCTCTATTTGTTTGGCGCGTTATTCTGACAATACATAAATAAAAATGGTTTTTTGTACGGATAATCTCCGTAATTAGTTCTCAGCTCACTGACTTGGGAAACAAAAATTCAGTTACAAAAGCTGAATATACTAATAAAAACTACAAGTCTATATATTATTTGTATCTTATCATAAATACACACGCGTGTTCTTAAATCCCGTACACCCCTCCTTTTTCGCCAGTTCATACACATACTACACACAGTTCATCCATAACAATTAGATCATTATTTACTCTTCCTCAGATTCGCTCTCAACAGTCTTCAGCCAATGGATAAATGGCTCCATCTGCTTCAAGAAGACAGTCTTTCCTTGATTTTTGGCTCCTTTTTCTGCCCAATATAAGATAGCACTCTCAGAAATAACATCACTATTGTACAAAATCTGAACAATTTGACGAAAATGCTTCATCAACTTGGCATCTTCGTAACAATAAACTTGAACCTTTTGGAGAAGTGCAAGCTCTGTCTTCGGGTTTGTGCAGAATGCAGCGAGAACTTTTGACCAGTCCTGAAAATAGTTTTCGTAAAAAACCAAAGGGTTACATGGTAAACAAACCAGTCCTGACTGTCCCGCATAATTTATAATCACATTATCATCTCTTTTTTTTTTTTTAATTTTTACCTTGACTTGTCGCAAAGCCTGACTCTCAATCTGCTCAGGCCTTGAACTCCAGTCGACCGCCCCAATGAGCGCTTCCCAGACAATCTGCGCAAAATCTGCTTCCTGCCAACGGCTTTCCTTCATTTGATGTCTCAAGTAAGTAATAACCTCTGCCGGAGTGCTTTCCCCATCTAACAGCTCTTTCACATGTTCTATAGTTTGCTCTTTCATTGCTGCCTTTTGTTTCTTATTGTGATATTCGACAAGTTGTTTCATATCTTCAGCCTCAAAATATCGAGCAAAATATTCCTCATCACGCTTGTTTGGTGGGAAGAATTCCATAAGTTTCTTATGGATACCGGCTCTTTCCAGTGATGACCCTAGATGATCAATACTCTGCTCATTCAGATAAGCCTTGAAGACAGACGTGACAAATTGTAGAGAAAGGCCTAATTAACATTTGTGATATTTAGAAAAGACAGGGAATAAGTAGGGAGTTAGCGATCATCTCATTTGCAGCGAGCACGAATTGTTTGTCTATACAAAAGTTTATCTGTTCTTCATTGAGAAAGATGCAATTTTTTACCTTCTTTGACTAAATGTTCTTTGAACAGAATAGTCAAAACATTGACATTGGCCAATCCCCCTGATGTAAGCAAGCCTATTGCAGTGGCTAACTTGTTAATTTCTTCAGTGCTCCATTTGTTAATATATTGAAGCAAGTTCCTCAAGGTATCTTCAAAGATGTGCTGCAAGTATCTATAACGACGGATAAGTTTATCGAAAACTTCGACGTGCTTCTTGATAGTCTCGGTATTATCTTCTGCAGCGAAGATTGAAAATGGACTGCGTGGGGCTCCATCCTGACTGATGATTCCTCCAGGCGCTAGGATCAGTAATAAAAGAAATAAGGGGTATGTTGTCAATGCGTACAAATCGTCAGTGTGAGTTCCGGAATGTTCATAAAGGTTAGATACATATGCATACGCAAAAAATGCATATGACTATCAAGAAATTTCTCTATTATTTGTCCTCCTCACGTGGCTGATGATTCATGTAACAAAATAATGCGGCGATTGCCTAATGGGCGATTCCAAAAATATAATTGAATATACATACCTAATATACCACCGGTCAAGAGAATTTCAAATAAAGTTTCGCCGTATTTATGATATTCAAGGTCGTTTCCAGCACGGTCTAACTGTTGAGCGATGTCTTCAAAGTCGCCAGGTTTGGCAGCAGATAAAGCCTTTAAAATATTATCTCTGAATACTGCACAGTAAACAAAATTGAGCCATATTAATTAAAGAATGCAAATAAAAGTCTTTTTCTAATCTATGTTCGAACCAACACACTATAAACAAACGTACCAGTTGGTTCGTACTTGGCTTGTGCTTTTTGCACACTCTGGAAAATGTAAAGACAAAATTTTAGTGTGCTAATCGATTTAGAATTCCTGCCATGATGACATACCTTTTTAGTCTTGATTTTAACACCATGCAAAGCAGGTAAAGTCTTCGAGTTTGTACTGTTTTGTGTCCCACTCATCAAAGTATCAGCAGCTTATAAAAGTTCCTCCTCGGTGTTGCGGGATGAAAAGATGAGGAAACGGAACAACCGCATAGCTGCGGGCATTTATAGGACGTTAAACGCCTCAGACAAATTCAGTGCATTGCGCCACAGTCCTCCAATTAGTGCCAATTTTCTAGTCACGTGGCTATTTGCATTTCTGTTTTCCATTGCTTTATAATCAGCAATTACAATTAATATTAATATATTAAACCGAAAAACACATGAATAGAGTTAGATGCTGGGAAATGGTGTTTTTTTTTTGAAGGGGGGGGGGGGGGATTCGCGCTCCATTTATTAGAATATTAACAAGCTCATTCAATTGCATCCTGTTTTTATGTCAGATTGGCGAATGCACGTATTTAGTATCAGTACTGTAGGTTTTTCATACATGATGTAGGAAGAATGATGAATGCGTGTAAGCAACAAGTGGTGGAAATTGGACTAAGAACATCGTCACAAAAACTTGGTCTTTTGTGCATTTACCAGTTACCGTGTACATTCATAAAGTGAAAGGAAAGGGAGAAAACATCACTACCATCGTTATGTTTGATGTCATTAATTTCATTCTACACGAAATGACCGCTAGGAATAATCGTTAAAATGCCATCTCTTAACACTTCAGTATTAGTGAGTAGAAATTGCTAAATGCGCATGGCGCTAAGCGTTCACGTGTTATGATGCATGTAGGGTTAAGCGATCTGCAGACAGGTATCGAACACGTGATTTATTATTTGAATTCTGATAGTATGAAGGTATTAGTATGTGAAGTTTTCATGCTAGCTTTGAATAAATAATATATTGATGTACTGGACAAGTGGCATAGCAAAGGTTCTAACTGTTAGTAAAACGAATAGTTTAAGAGTCGAGAGCGTTGACGAGAAGGGGACAGTGGTCAATGAGGAGGGTGAAGAGAAAATCGGTGTGTCTCCAGTGATTTTACATATGCGACGCAATAAAAGTGGAAATCTGTTTATAACTCTAACTAAAGACTCTATTCAACTTTGGAGTTTTCGGGTAAGCAATTCTCTTTTGTGTTAGATTTAGATTTGAGACAAAGGAGAACGGGCTCCTATAACTACATATACATAGGTTCGCATTCTGCAACGGTTGAAAAGGATTGAGGCAACTTTGTTCGGTCGCTAATGAGAATTAAGTATGGCTCTTGTAATATACAGTCAAATCTCTTTATATCGATACGAGTAACACCAGTCATTTTTATCGGTATAATCAGATACCCTCTTTATAACAATGCAATATAATAAGACTGATTCGGGTAAACGAAACTTCGTCGGCATAAAGAGGTTTGACTGTATTGATATTAACTAGTTTTTTTTAACTCGTTCTTTGGATGGTCATTATCAGTTGAGTAGAAGTCAACGCTCATGTATAGCACCTGTTGGCTAATTATTGATTCTGAGATATAGATAATAATACATAGATTTAAACCTGTAATTGGTTCGCTGCAAAGGCGAGCGTATGTAAAATGACTTGTCTCTTTAATGGGAAACATGGACATTTTGAGATGTCCAAATATATAAAATATAATAATTACTGAGGATAGTCCCAAAGCTATTTTTGTCAAAGTCGAGTGATATAGTTACAAATCTTTCGTTATCCCCGTTGCGTTTGGTAGAAGTATTTTAATTCAATTAATTTTCGGATTTTCTTATTTGTCATTATAGCCAACCGCATTGATATCACAGATAACGCGCACTGCCAAGTCAATTGGAGAATATGGTGCAAATGAGAACGTATTTTGGAAACCGGACGGAACCCTAGTAATTGTTCAGGTTGCTTTACTATCAATGTTTGTGTTTCCTCATAATCGTTGTCAGTACGCTTTACGAATATTGATCTATTGTCGTCTCATAATTATGTAGACAACACAAAATTGTCTACTCACCTATAGTGTTCTCCCATTCGATGATAAGAGTTTTAAATACCAATTCGGCAAAAATCCACATCATTACGCTACAGGAGCAGGAGAAGGACATGGAATCAAAACATTCTTGCTAAAATTCCGAATGACAATTCGGATTGATGCAGGCATGGAGACGTGAGTTTACGGGTATATATATAATTCAGATTATTGAGGACGCGTCTCAATTATTTACCTGTTCTGTGATTACAGTGGAGTCGGCACGGAAGATTACTTGGTCGTGACGACAAAAAACCCTCCAGCCATCCAGTGTATTCCGTGGCAAGCAGAGCCGCGAGGGACGAAAACCAATATTCTCGGTAGATTAGACTTCGTGGAATCAAGAGGAGGTATTTTGCCGTCAATTTAGACTGTTGATAATGTCAAGAAATTTTGACTTAGATTATCATTATTTGTGCTTTCAGCTAGCATCTTGCATATTTGTTATGATCATAAAATGGATCTGTATGGATGGATCACAACAGACGGCAAAGCATATGCGGCTCAATTCGTTGAAGACAGATCATCTGTAAGTTGGATGTAAAACAGATATACACATGCAAATATGTGATCGCTTGTTCTTATGTCTCTCTTACTAACAGCAGGAAGAGAAGAGTAAAGCCCCGCCAATCTATTGGTCTGGATTTTGTATTCACGGTGTCGGCGAAAGTCGAATACCAACAGAGATGAAGGCTACTCGCATATCAATAAACGCTAAATTTTCGCTTATAGCTGTCGGAACTGAGGGGTAGTTACAAATATCGAATTGATTATGAAGTTCAAAGTGTCTTATTATGTTCCTAATGCGTCACTTTTCTTTTTCTTTCTTTCCTAGAGGTGTGGTCTATTTATACTATGCAAAAAATTATATAGGAGGCATTTATTTCTCCCATAAATTGACGATCGGCGAAAGTTTAGAATCATTATCATCAAATATCCTTTATTCGTATGATTATTATTTCAACATGTACAATTCGTTATTTCATATAGTCCTTAACCAACAGAAACACGCGTTTCTACTGGTGCAGTTACTTCTCTTGCGTGGACATCCGATGGTTACGCACTCGCAGTTGGATGGCGCAATGAAGGATTAGCTTTATGGAGTGTTTACGGACGGCTGTTGATGTCTACACTTCAGGATGAAGAACTACAGTCATTGTAAGCAATACGTTATACTAACAATGTATGTCCAGACGTCTTTATACCAACTTTATTTATTTTTACCGGTAGTCAGACCAGCTGCCAAGATGCTTTTGTGCACGGAGTGAACGATATGGTAATAGATAATTTGTGTTGACATTTAATATTTACTGAAAAGAACCACTCTCACGTTTATTATTGATTGAAAGTTCTGGAGTTCAGGGAATTGTGAACTTTTTGTCTTGCATCAAGCAACAACATCAACTGGTAATTGTATATGCTTCAGTGAACTGTGGATTTAAAGTTATAAGTATTAACGATTATAGGCTATCCATATTAGAAGAGCAATTGTACACTATTCCATTTGCAAGGTCAGCGGTAACTGGATTTCATAGCTCAGTAAGTGTGTTACATATAGTTAATAGTGGGAGGTATTGCACACGAGTATGAGCAAATGTACATACAATGTAATTTTAATCATTACCTGTGATCACTAGGATAATGCAAAGAGAGGATTTCTGCAGATGGATGATCGCCTGCTACTTTATCGTGGTGGGGATCAGGAGGATCTCAGTGCAATAAATCCAGACGCTATCGTCTGGCAGCATATCCAGGTATCGTATACTAAAGAATTTGAATGAGTTTTAAGTCGCTGGTAGTTTAATGCATCTTGCCTCATTTTAGATACCAATCATGTACATAAGCGATAATTGGCCTATTAAGGTACATTTATATTTACTTATTGTGAATATCCTCGTTTCTTACCACTAATACAATACTTCATCACAGTACGCTTCCATTAGCAGCGATGGTCGTTACATTGCTATAGCTGGACGTCGAGGTTTAGCGCATTATAATGTATTCTCTGGCAGATGGAAATTATTTGGTAACCAACAGCAGGTATTGTGGTTGTTCAACAATGCTTGTGAGACAATTGTTCATTGGTTAATTAATACACGTATCGCATTGTAGGAGAAGGAATTCAAAGTGCGTGGCGGACTCCTCTGGTTCAGACAAATTTTATTTGCCGCATGTGAAAATATGAGGACACACACTTATGAAGTGCGTCGGATTTATTCTATTCATGCATCCGAACCCGCCCGTTTTCAACTTAGTTATTAAACATATTGCTATTTTGTTTTTGGGGCAGATTCGTTCATATTCGCGAGAAACAAATCTAGATAACATCCATATGATACAGTGTGTCAGAGTTCCTAGCAATGTGTTATATCTGACCATCGTCGAGAATGCATTGCTTGCTTACTGTGACGACAATCTTATGTATCATTATCTCATGGTAACACCACCAAATGAGGCAGGAAAGGGTATCATTATGTTGGAATTAGCTCAGCAGATATCATTCATGGGTGTGATACATGCAGCAGCACGCGTTAGATCGATCTCGTGGTTTCAACCGAAAGCACAAAGTAATGATTATGTAGAGTATAATGTGTGTGTTATATGTTTAAATTGTTTTCAGTATTAATTGATATCTTGTTTCACTCAGCGGCGTTTACTCCAGAAAGCATGCAAGCGGCAACAATAATTTTCTTAATAGACGGAAAGCTTGTATTACTTACCCCGCAGAAGGTAAGTGATAATAGATCCGCATGCTTATATGGTGTACAATAATAATCACGCGCTCATCTTTTGAATAGAGCGACGCTGGCGAAGTGCAATATGATCTTCATGTTCTCGCCGACAGGATTGAATTCTATTGGATGGCCAATAGGGGGATTGGAAGTCTCAAGAATTCCTTGTGGGCGTGCGATGGTAAAAGCGTCAATATATGGATGGATGTATGGTCAGATGATGAAATTGCGTCCAGTTGGCATGACGAGGCAATATCGGCGGCTCCAAAGGAGGCGTTGAGTATTAAACTCGGTTTCTATCCGTTATGTAAGTTTCCAACTTGAATTTTGCTAGTCGGTAATTACTATTTACTCTAATGTCATTATCTATAATGTAGCTGTTCTTCTCGACAAAGGGATCATTGTTGGAGCTGAACAACAAGTATCCGTACGAAGTTCTCTTGATTTTGCTGTATTTAAATTTGCAACAAATGTACGTATGACGTTGTTCATTGCAGAAACGATGAATACAATTAACATTATTAACCGCTTATTACGACTCCTGGGATGAATTTATTTTTGTAGACACATTTATTTTTGCAATACATAATAAGATATATGCTTACGAGGGGGTAAATAACAATAACAAAAACGGTTCATTAAAATCGAAATGCTATATTGTTCTAATATCTCTGTCATGTAAATAATCTGACAGTCTTGACGAAGAGGCCGTTGCATTTGCGCGAAGTTATGAGCAATTAGTATATTTTGGACACGCACTTGAAGTTTTATTGCATCATGTACTAGAAGATGAGGCAGAGTTATCTGTGGGCACAGGGCATGGTAAAGTATACAGTGACCTGGGTTTTACATAATTCAGCGGATAGCGTCTTTAATAATATTACATATTTATGTAATGCAGGAGCAGTGCTTCCGCGCGTAGTCAAGTTTTTAAGTCATTTCCCACAAGCATTAGATGCTATTGTTGGATGTGCTCGAAAAACAGAAGTAGCACTCTGGGATTATTTATTCTCTATTGTTGGAAGTCCAAAGGATCTTTTTGAGGTAAACATACAACTGTTATGGTTCAAACAATACAAAATCTATGCCGAAGGTTACTGACGGTTTGCGACTCTTCCAGAAATGTATGAGTACTGGTCTTCTCAAAACAGCAACATCTTATCTTTTGGTATTGCATACGCTGGAACCATCAGCTGACAGCAGTCAGGTCGGGTTTCTTAATATGATATTGATACTATGTTACATGGTATTAGAAATATATTTCCTAACCGATTTTATTTTACAGGATACGATACGTTTATTATCTAAAGCAATGGAAGTTGAAGATTATGAGGTAAGCATAATCTTTCTTTTCAACCCTTTCAATTATCAGCCAACTAACTATAATCTTGTTCTAAACAGTTATGCAAGGAACTTGTGCGATTCTTAAGTTCTATAGACGGAAGTGGACAAACATTATCTGAAGCATTGGTAAGCATCCAGCTTTCGTCTGAAAACGCGAAACTAGTGGCTTCACCTGTTCAAAGCAACGTCTAGATGCATCCGACACTCTCTGATAAATTGTATAAAATAATTTTTGTGATCTTTAGAACTGTTTATATAGATATATTACTATTACTATAATACATAATAAACCAACTAACTACGTTTCTCAGGTCGTCTGTTTGCAACAAGTCTTGTCATTTATTTTCTCATTTGTCTATTTGCATATTAATATACAGTTTTAACTATAGCCTATTTACTTTTTCTTTTTCGACGCGTGGATAAAGGCACTAGTTTCTATTGTGAGTGAACAATGTGTTTTTTATTGAATAGTAAATAAAAGCCACTTATTCACAGTCCACACTATTGCTACAAATGTTCATTACATAACTCTAGTCTTGCCAACGATTTGATGAGCATCGACAAAGCCGTGTAATGATTAAGCGTCTTTACTATTAGTTGTTTAAAAAATGATTTCGTTGAAGGTATGGTTTAACAACTTTTTGCCGTAAAGAAAGACGATGTTTCCTGCGAAACAAACCAATAAATCAACAGGAAAAAGTGAAACTCTATCCACTGGTTATACGTGACATTGCGGTAGAATTTATAGGCGTAGTTGGTATCTTCTTTATTATGATAAAACAACGACTGAAGCATTATCGACAATTAATGTTTGTCTGTGGGTTCCTGTTTACACTCTCTTCAGTTACTATTGGTAATATCAGCAGCGGAATCCGTAGAATCGTTAATTTCATTGCAAAATATCAGTCATTGTAAATTTATAAGCATTGCACGTGCTAATGGGAAGAAACAGATCAGAACTTTCAAAAAGGTAATCACTTGTGCATCTTTTTGCTTAAACAAACCTCGTTACTATGTGAGATGCTGGGCGGAATTATTTATCAAGATTTGATGTTCCGCTAGACTTTTCCCGATTTGGCATGGATGGTTTTTCCAAGTTGGAACTATCACTTATCAGTATTACAATTAATTATTTATTCAAAACAATTCAAAAAAAAAAAGAACAAAGTCGTAGAACACTGTTATTTGATAAAATATATACGCTGAGTATTATAATAGTCAATTCAACTTCATTTCTAGCCTATTTTTTCAGATGCCAAGTAAGCACAATATTCAATCTTAATTGGAATAAATGTTAAACCAACTGCAAAAAAGGTTATTTACTCGCATGGCTATCGCTTTATTAAGCCTTAATTAAACCGTACGATAATTAATCAAAATTTAAACACATAAAATGATGTCTTGCTAAATGTCGAGATTTACATTTTTGGTCTGTAAAGTTATAAGAGAAAAGAGGTCACTTTTAGATTGAGTTATGTTAATATTAAGTAGTGTCGTTTCTAATAAAAAAAAACACACCATCTCTCATAATTGTGTTACATGACCTTGTCTGTAAATAAGTAGCACCAGTTAGTCTATGTATATTGATATTAATATTAATTAATATTAATTAGTGTGACATTGACCTGTTGAAATCGCAAAGATATTATTTATCCATATTGTATTCATTCCTATTGGCGAAGCTTTCTCTGTAGAAATAATCTTGTGCGTAAAACCCCTTTCAAAATAATAAACATTAATTGTATACATGTTTATGATCGCTGACTAGTATTCGTCTTTTTAACACAAGGAACAGACGTCTTGCAATATGAGTTAATAGTTGAATTATATCGAAAGTGTTGCAATCGACAGGTAAAAAGAAACGAGAATTGGTGTGTACACTTATTATAGTGGCCTGAATAATGTTATATAATCCCCACATACCATACCATATTGGTATTAGTGCAACATGCGTTTCCGTGTAACATCGGGTTGGGCGATAACTTTGCAAAATTTAAGACGTTGCTCGAACTCTTTTTCTCTTAACGATATTGTTGACACGAACGAGTTGATGTCGTAAGCTGATAAAATAAATTAGCGTCCATCCACAAAGTATTGTCAGCATTGTGCAATGTATGGATGTTTCGCTAATTGGTTAAATCTTTATAAAAAACATTTTCGATGAGCAAATAAGAAAAACAATCCTACAAAATTATAGTATCCCAATATGCTGCCAAGATTGGTTCACCAATGGCATGGTTTTAATAAAAACGTACACATTGCATAATGTAACGTTGTACTCTTTCCACGTTCGGGTATTTGTAATTCGCATTATATTTCTATTTCCATATATATAAAGTACATTCCATATATGTCCATGTCAGATCGTGCATACTTGTATGTTTATATTTTGTAGATCTAACGAATAAATACTCACTCCAATAATTTTAACAATGTCTTTTATCAGTGTCCATAACTATGTTGCACTTGTTAATAAAAACTTATTACAGATGCACGAACAAGTATTTACCGTTCCAGTATAACGTATAGAGCAATCCTATTTGGCGCACTAATATCGCCGCTAGGTGTCGCACGCAAACGACTTTAAGTACACACGGTTTCCAACTCCTACTTTCTTTCTTGTCCTTTTCCTTCCACATTCTATCATTTATATCGTATTCCATGAGGGGATAAAAATTGAGCTACCGAGCGAGATCTCCTTGCAGTAGTTTAAGCCGGTGGAAGTTGTCGGCATTCGCCACTTTCTATCCTCCATTCCTTTCCTTTATTTTACCCTCTTCCCTCTTTTCCTCCAACCCTTCTATATCCATTAATATCCTCTGGGATGAAACTGAATTCTACCAGTTTCATCGTCGTTATACTTTTATTATCGGTGATTGGCGATTGTGGTATGTAAGGGATGGGTAAGCCCCCAGAGAAACACACTCAAAAAGTTAGATTTTAAGCATGACACTGCCGATTGATTTTGATACAGAGTGCTGACAATTGCTACCGAATTACGCTTCCAATAATTATTCTCATCACAGGGTTTGTTCGAGCTCTTGCAATTAATGACAAATTGGTATTTAACGTTGTTAAGACAGAAGGGAAAGCCATAGATGAGCCATGGACAGAACAGCATAAAACGACAAGTAAGATTGGAATTAACTTGCAGTTAGTCATTGCACGTGAGGAAACTCACAATTATCCGCTCTCTCCACAGAAGTTCGATCCTATAGACAAATAAGGCTATTATCATGTAAGTAGTTCTGAACTTATTAAAAGATTAAGTAGTCACAAGCATCAACATCCAGCGGTCAATTTTCTTTTCCCATCAATTATTGATTTTAAACTTCTTGAATCAAAAGTCAAAATACCCACTACGATCGCTAGGGACTCGACTGGATCGAGCTTATTGGATCTCAGGGAAGATCCTAGTGAGATTGATTCAAATCAACGGGATCCATTATTTCTCGGTACAGATTCGCCAAATAAGTCGGCATCAAAAAAGCTAAAAAGTCGCGGTTGGAACGATTACTTTGGCAGATGGGGTGGCGGCAAACGTGATGGCGGTGGAGGAGGTGGTCGAGGTGGTGATGGTGGAGGAGGCGGTAAAGGAGGCGATGGTAATGGTCAAGGAGGCGGATTTGGAGGAGGCGGAGGAGGAGGAGGAGGATTTGGAGGCGGAGGAGGAGGAGGATTTGGAGGCGGAGGAGGCGGAGGAGGAGGAGGAGGATTTGGCGGAGGAGGAGGAGGATTTGGAGGCGGAGGAGGCGGAGGAGGAGGAGGAGGATTTGGCGGAGGAGACGGAGGAGGCGGAGGAGGATTTGGAGGAGGAGGCGGAGGAGGAATTCCGCCTCCGCCTAAAATAACGCCGCCAAATGTCCCACCAAAGGTCCCACTGCCATCAATACCAGTGCCATCAATACCAGTGCCATCAATTCCAGTGCCATCAATTCCAGTGCCATCAATTCCAGTGCCATCAATTCCAACACCTCCGCCATCAGTAAATCATGGCACGGATCCAGGAAATAATGGCGGAGGCAACGGTTCTAGTAATAACGGTGGCAATGGAAATAATAACAACGGAAAAGGCAACGGGGGCAACAACGGTAACAACGGTAACAACGGTAACAACGGTAACAACGGCAACAACGGCAACAACGGAAAAGGCAACGGGGGCAACAACGGCAACAACAATAATGGCGGCGGCAACAATAATGGCGGCGGCAACAATAATGGCGGCGGCAACAATAATGGCGGCAAGCCAGTTCCTAGCTACAGTCCAGCACCTAGCGGATCCCCCGGAGCATCACCGAGCGGTTCCAATCAGCCCAAACCCGGAGATCCAGGTAACGGAAACAATCCTAATGGTGATAATAATGGAAGCGGTGGACCTGCAGGATACAGCCAGCCCCCAGCCCAGAACAACGTTGTTAAGCCTGTAATACTGGCAGTTGCCGTTTGCGTTGCTGCTGCGGCGATGGTAGCTCTCATCAGCGCTAGACGACGATCACGTTGTAACGAGCGTAACCTCCGATTACCTGACACGGACTCTCTTGGAGATGGCGAGAGTAGCATTGAAACCATAGACCGTCCGGTTAGTTTTATGGTAAACATAAAAAATGCAATTAACGGGTTAGGTCGGCTAACCGTGTCGCAAGATGCTGCGAACATTACAGGCCAAAGCAAATTCACCGAATTCATAACCTGAGGATTATTACTTTTCACCCTTTCCCCCAAGAACAACCTAATCATCAAACAACCTAATCATCAAACACTAGACGTTTTCTTTTTACTATTCCTTCCGTAATACCTATTAGGAATGCATTTGTCAATACAATTCCATTTATTCCGTGTAAATATCTCGTACAAATATTTGCAAATTACAAATCACCTAGTTCAGGCTGAACCCAACAAAACATGAATCCCTCTTTCTGTAAATCTAATCGTAATTTCTCCACATGTTCTACTGACTTTTCGTCGTTATCGCCAGACCATAAACCTAATATTGCTCCACCCGATCCCGTGAATTTGGCAGCAAACCCATGTTTCCGAGACAATTCTATCATACGTAAATTTGCGGAACCAAGAGTTGCATCACCAAATAACTCACGTCGCAGATCAAAGTTTTGATTCATTAAAGAGGCGATAATCTTGCGTTTAGTTGATTGGTCGTGGGAGGAATCAAGAAGTGCTTCACGCGCTTTTTCAGCGAACGTAGCAAAGCGTTTCATTGATTTGATTACCTAAAAACGTGAGTTAGATGACGTGAATCAAAAAGACTATACAATAGTTTATGGTTAAATCCTCACCTTCTCATCACCAGCCTCCCAACGTTTACGTACGTCACTATGTATTTTGCCTGTTTGAGAAGTCATCAATTATTTTTAATGGTTTGTAGATATGAATCTGTATACGCTTTAGATCGGATAAGATTTTACCAGAATCACTGGGGTTTCCTTCATACGCCAACCAAAAGCCCTTTGGTAATTTCTCCAGTGGAATTCTCTCATAAAATCCCGCATTTCGGCTCTCCAACTGTTCTCTATCAAAGTCCATAAACACTAGCCCGCCATACGATTGTATAACTCGATCCATGTACCCAGCGGTAACTCCCAGTTCATCTCTTTCCACCGATAAAATCAAAGATGGTCGCTCGCTCAATGGTATCTTATTGTCATCTATATTATAAAATTTCATTAACGCTTTCCAAAATGCCGTGATAATTGCCGACGAGCCCGCGAGACCCACTTGGCGCGGGATGTTAGTCTCGAAAAAGACGGAAAAGCCTTGTTCATGTAGAAAAATATCTTGTGTTTCACAAGTAGTGAAGAATACCTTGCAAGTGGCTTGTAATAGGCAGTGATCATTGTTATATCCATCGGCAACCGAACTTGCTATTAAAGATTTTCTGTTTTCGAAGCTATACGCATTCGATGTGGGAGACGACAGAAAGTTGATCGATTGATACCCAAGAGAATGTGTAAAGCTGTTCGGAAGAAGAGTGAGTTCTACGTAAAAGTTTGAGATTAAAAAGGAAATAGTCTTGCCGAAGAAGCCATCAGATGGATTGCCCATTAGCCCTACGCGGGCGTGGCATCGTGTGATTACGGTGGTTTGCGTCATTTATAGACTTTAAACGGGAAGTCGCACGAAAATGTTCCCAGAACAAAAGACAAGGTTAATGCGATTGTTAGAATCTGCAATCTTATGATCAGACATTCCGATTTCAAGCCGTCTTCCGTCAAAATATCCAATTCGGAAAAAATCAAGGCTATCATTCCGGATTTCAGCATTAGCTCAATTATCATTTACATACAGTATAAAAAATCTATTTTTCGAAAATCGCCCTCGGCTGTATCTACTAACCAAATAACATTATCTTTTGTATCATTCTGAAGCTAATTGACTGTACTTCTCAGAAAACATACTGTTGAGTTTAAACAACTAATCGTAATTTAAATTACGTAGTAGTAGCGGCGAAGTAGTTGATATGTAAGTTACACATATTAATATATAATCATACGAAAAATGTATGTGTTGTTATTTTTTACTCGTTTAGCTTCAAAGCGATACAAAATTTATATAATAATACGAGCAATACAGATTTTCGAAAACATATGTTTTATTATTGATCGGCATATACTTTTGATTTCATTTAGTTTTACAATTTAAGTGGGAAAATAAAAGTTTAATTATTTTTGATAATTTATTTTTGGTTGTCAGTATAAATTGGTTGTGGACAAGTAATATTCTTGAATTTATCTCTAACAAATGGACGGATTTCTTCTGTTGATGTTTTTATAGTCGTCTACAGAATCAATGTTTATATATTATCAGTAACAATTAAATCATCGAATACGTACTACAATTGTAACTGTCGTTGACTTTAAATCATTCCACAACAACATGTTGAGTTTGTATTTATTTGGAGGTACTTGGAATATACCTAATATTTAATTGTTTAGTAGCTAATATTCATAAAACATACAAACGTTAAATTATTGTATTGGCAATTACGCTTTACTGGGCTCATAAAATTGCAAGTAGCCTTAATCATAGTAACTATATTATATTCTTGCCTTTTGTAATCTAAAGGAAAAGTTAGTACTAGGGTGAAAAAAGATATAATTTTTTTGGTAATTTTAGAAACATTTTCTGATTTTCAATAAATCAAATTTAATAAAAGTATCATTAGCAACCAGCTGGGTTTTGACAACTTCAGGTCGAGCTGCTTCAAAAAAATGCCGATATTTTTACAAATCAATTCAATTTTTTTAAAGAAAATTCCTAACACGGAATTAAGATCTAAATACTAAAAGCCTTTTCCGTTGTCATAACACTGTGCTTTGTTTAATCCCGCTGTACTTGATTTTTTCACAATCTCAACAATATGATCTACACATCTAGTATGTTCAGGTACTAAATTTAATTCGATATATTTTTCACAAATTACTGAATAAGGTAAATCAAATGGTAGCGTTATTTTTATTCTGTCCTCCCGCATTATCACAAATATTTTAAGTATCTTTCACCTTTATTCAATTTCTTTATTCCACCAAATACCAGGTTTAGCGTTCCATTAGGGCCTCCCTATAAGCTTGTATTCGTCAAGAAGTAATTGATTTGTTCGCGTGCTGAGATAATAAATCTTACCTGTTGATCGGAATGAGGCACGTGGACATTTTGTGCTCAGTCATAACTGTAATGAGCAGTAGCGTCAATGCTACAATAATCAGCTTTACCTCTTGTTATAAAATGCAATTTTCTTTGTTGTTCTGCTAATTCGTAATAGTTTCTCTCCAATTTAGCTTTAACTAGATGTTTTTTAAACGTTCAACAAAATCTTTTGTTTCTTCCTTACGAGAATTATATTGTAATTTGTTCCAAAAACGTTGGCATGTGTCGCATAAATCCGTTCGTGGCCTCATATCTGAATGCAAGGCGTTGATTGGTGCCATAACTTGCGAAATGCGTCATATTTTAACAATTTCAACATACTATCGTTTTCGAGACTTGCAATAAAATTACGATAGACTGATTTATAACTCATTTCAGCTGGTAGTAGTGTTTAAGCAATTGAATAATTCAGTTGACGTTTCTACCAGGACTTGGTAACCCGTGAATTTCCACATAGTTTCGAGACAATTCTTCGCGGTTGTAGCAACAGTTATATATTTTGGTTTTCCGTCGCGTCACTTTTTTACATAATTATCATAAATACATGGTATTATGCCATCCGTTGCTAGATAATTTCTGGCAGTTTCGAAGTGGGTGCGACCATATTAAGATACGTTTTCTGACAAAGAGGCATAATATTGCAATCTCAATAATAAAAAGTTTTGTTATTAGTACGCGTTTTATTTTTAAGACGTCAACTAGCAGCCATTCATTGCTTTCAGTAGAGCCATTAAAAATGTATCTTGTGCTTGAAACGCCTCACGTAATTTAGCAAACCCTTCTCTCGGAATCATTTTTGAGCAGTCGGGACCATAGGAAGCCACAAAACTGCATGCGCCTTCAGCATAACAAGAAAAAGAGAAAAAAGCTATTCCCGTCATACTTGTGGTAGCAATATCCCCATATATTGATATCATAACTAATTGTGAGAGTCATCTATGTTCACATTGTCTGGTTTTCATGTAGCATTGTTCCCACATTGTGTGTATATAATATTAATATTATTGTAAATATAATATATGATAGGTGAATACAAAAAACTCGTTGCTATTATCGATTTTGTCAATTAAAATTAATTAATGACCCGAAAAATAACTAAATAACCCAAATCAGTTACTACGGATAATAAAAGATTCAAGTTGTAGTTTTGTCTATCGCATTAAATGACATTTTGATAACGTAGGCGCTTGATCACTCATCATAGCGCCTTGTTTAGTTAAATGTCAGCATTGTTAATTCCTAACGAAAATTCAAAAGTGACTAACGATTTATTCATATGATATGATACATAACTCTCAAGACTTGACTATTCCCACAAAATACATGAACTTCGTGAATCATAAATTAAAAGAGAAAAAGAAGGCCCCACAGAATAAATTATTCCTGCTGAACTTGCCCATCGGAACTTCGAGATAAAGGTGGTGGAGAGGCATTAACCATCGCCGTCTCCGGAGAAGACTGCGCCTGCGCATCATTGCCGCTGGATGAAACTGACATAGTCTGTTTCTGCTGTTCTTGTGATGGCGATTGAGCTTGATTTTGTTGCTGTGTCTGTTGTTGTTGCTGGTTCTGTTGCATTAGCAGTTGTTGTTGTTGTTGAAGGATTGCGAGCATTTGTGGATTAGTGACATTATTACTATTAACAGGAGGCGGAGGAGTTGTATTCAACATCGGTGGTGGAATAGCACCACTCGCGGCTAGCATATATGGGTAAGCTGCTGCATTAAACATAGCCGGATGTCCATACATTCCAGCCGCAACCGCTGCCAACGTTGACGGATGAACGAACGGTGTGAAAGAACCCATGTGAGGATATGGTCCGGTTGGAGGAAAGCCCGAGTGAGGATGTGCAGTCATGGGCATTGTATTCATGAACATTGGTGGCGCAGGTGGAAATGATGTGCTTGGTGTATTCAACGGACTGGATACTGAAGGGCCAGCAGATGGTGTGGATGCTTCGCTCGATAGTGGCAGAGCACTCGCAGATGGTGATAATTGCTCGTGTTGGGGTGACGACGGATTCTCAGAAGTAGGGGTGCTTGTTGCTGCCTGCTGTAATTGTTGGCCGGCGAAATGGGCAGCAGCGGCGTAATAAGCAGCGGCGGCAGCGAGATCCGGTGGAAAGACATTCGGCGGAGGCATTCCTACCGAATTCTGAACCGAGCTCATTGAGGTACCGTTAAGTGACGGGTCGCTAACCATACCAAGTTCTTCCAAAAGACGTTTGTATCCTTGAACTTGCTGGACCTTCAATTTTCCAAGGACAAGTTTGACCTTCTCGGCCAATCTTTGTTTTTCAGCTTGTTCAACATATGGACTGGCTAGTACTTTCTGGACTACACCAACACCATGTACCTGGTCACTGAGCACCTCCTCCAATACTTGATCATTCGTGGAAAAGAACAAGTTTGAAATGGTTAAATCTCTCGCGTCAGTTTCGTGCCGTTGGTTGATGATCTTGAGCACTGTGAGTGAAGCTAATTTATGAGTGCAAAGATGTGCCAAATGGGGAGCCAGTTTAGGTGATAGGATGCGATATCGACCAGGAAACTGGGACGTGTCTAATAGCCATGTAAGTAACAACGCCCCATTCGGGTTTGTAGAGAGTGAAACGGCATTCATCACTATTGCAATTGCAACTTGTTTCTGTAATATAAGTATAATGAATGAATAAGATATACATTATCGGTATTGATCGAAATTTTAAAATATAATCACTAATGCTCACCTGTTGTTTTTTAGTTACATGCTGGCTTTCCAAGCATGCTCTCATGGCTCGTGCTCCAAAGCGACCCTGAGCAATCTCCCAGCATCTGTCTACCATTGCGTCGAATATAAATTGGTTTCTGGTTGGCCCAAGGCGCAGACAGCATTGCACGACATAATTTCCAAATTGATCGAGCAGTAGCGGTGGTGTATATGGTCTAACATTAGAAGTAATGAGATGCATCTGCAAATAAAATGAGATGATTATCGTAACATGTATATATTGTTATTTCGAGTATAATTTTGAGCATTATAACGTTTGCGAAACCATACCTGTGAAGGGTGCTTTGCGCAATCAATAATTTTTTGAGCGGCCCAGGTACCGTTCTTGTGAATACCAATTGTAGCCATGTGAGGCGCTATCTTTTCCAACATTTTCAATTTAGTGTTCTCGGTGCATCGTTCGAATAACTTTTGAATCACAGTATTCCCAATGTAATCTTGGGATTAAAATAAAAAAAAAAAGAGATTATGTTATATTCGTTCTCTGTTCTTCTCTCTTGCAAATTTCACCAAAGTTACAAGAATAAAACTTACCGCTTGATAATTCTACACACTCATCCATAACTTCGACAGCGATAGACTCAACTTCTTTAGCAGAACAATGACCACTATCGAGACGCTTACGTATTTCTCTTAATCTAGAAGCGTCTGGCTTTCGACTTGGGTTTGGATCGGCAACGGGTGGGATGCTTGTGAAATAATTAACGGGTGTGCGGTTGTCTAAATTAATATTAAAGAATTAGAGAAATTACGTTTGTAACAAAATTAATTATATTAATGGTATAATCACTAACCGATTGAATCGTCTATATCTTCATCGGATCCACCACTCAATTCACGCATCATCAACTGTTTCTCGGTCAATCCACCGGCTGTTCCCATGACCATGGAAAGTACAACATTACCAGCGTAATTGTCGTTCTGAGTGGGCCATTGGCCATTAGACTGATTATTAGATGATGATGACGATGTAGACAGGTTGCGAATATGCCTGGTAGCGGGAGAATCTGGTTCAGGAGTAGCTATTGGCGATGGTTTAGGCTGCACCTTTGCGTATCCAATCCTGACTGGACCAACTGCGCTACCCAAGACTTCTTTACCATGTAAAGCTCTTTTAGCTTTCACAGCATCATCCAATCTCTCAAAATTAACAAACCCGCAGTTTTTATGTGTCAACACTCTAGCAGACTCAATTGGGCCATATGGCGCAAATATGTTCTGCAACGCTTGTGGAGTAGTAGATGTTGGAATATTGCCAACCCATAATGCACGCGTCGGTTGTGATTGAGTCTGTGAGGATGGAGAAAGATCATGAGAGTTGAATGCTGCATCGGCTTTACCAAAGCCAATGCGAACAATGCAACTTCCTACTCTGCCACCCATTCTATCCATAATATCATCTTTAGCGCGAACGGCATCGTCGACACGATGGAAATTGATGAATCCACATTCCTTGTCAGGCAGCAGTCTTAAACTCTCGATCGAACCATATGGAGAAAATAAACGCATCAAATCTTCGTTGGTGAGAGTTGGATCAATGTTACCGATCCAAAGGGATCTAGTGGGTGTCTGCGGCGGTGGCGCGTTTTGAGCGCATTCAGAAGTGTGTGGACCTGGACTTGACAAACCAGATTGGGTCATCTAAATGTATTAATACGGTAGGTCAGTTATATGTTATGATTATGATAACAGTAAAGTCATTGCTATCATCACTTCAAAAAGATATTATTGCAAATCGCTACTTACCTCTATTTCGTTATGGTCCAAAAGGTAATCATCTTCATGAGATTGTTGCTGTTGCTTCTTTTTGCCTTCCATCATCCCACTCACCATCATTCCTATCAATTGCTCTCCACCAAGCGACCTCGTTGACGGCGTAGATCCCACTTGCTGTGAAGATTGGTCAGATAAATCAGCGTACATTGAGTTTTGCTTGTTACGCATCATCACAACTTCGTTGGGGGTGTCAAGCATGCTTAAACTGATAGCTCGAGGGCGGGAATGCGCCTGATGAAACTGCTGGACAGCTGCATTACCCGGAGGAAATAAGTTTGCACTAGTCATAGCGCTGGTTTGTAATTGATCGTCGTATTTAGGAGCAGCAGATACAGAAAAAGACCTAATACGATTCGCATCACGACGTAGCGATGGAATAGTCGCGATACTTGGGCCGGAACCATAAGTAGTATTGGTAGGTGCCTTCATGTCCACTTTAATCTGGGGTAAAGCACCAGAGCTAGTAGACATTTTAGGAAGGCTACTATTATCGTGAACATCTAGACCCAAGTAATCTAAAGTTTTTCCGACAGTATTATTCTCGTCGCCATGGAGTAATTCACCAGTTGTCGGAGTTGGCATTGTCGGTGTAGTCGGACCACTGGCATCATTAGGATGGTCAGACCACACGGAATTAAAAATAGACGGACCAAACGCAGTAGAGAGTGACGAGGATGGAAGCGTCAATGATCCAGAACGAATTCGAGAAGTCTTTGGCGGTGAAAGTAAATTTGACGTGGAGGAAGAAGAAGAAGCCCCCAATGTTGACATAGACAGAGAAGAAGATGGATGATGACCAAGATTGAACGGCGGTCTGCTACCTGACAGAGACGTTGGCAAAGTATCAGCACGAGCGCGACGCAGAGGAGCAGGAAACGGCGACAAATGACCCTGGGCACTCCCGTTTGAATTGGCAACAGTTTTGCTTCCAACTGGCTTTAAAAAATCCATGGTCGAGCCGGAATTCGAATCTGACAAGAGCGTGCCGCTATTAAAAGCTCCGTTAGTCGAAAACGATGGTGGGGGAAGCGCAGAAGAGCGATAGGGCGAAGTAATGCCTTCTTCTGCTTGAATTTCGCGAGCCCTACGAATAGTTATACGGTATTAGAACAAAACACGTATTGATTGTAGTTTGCAAAGACGTTAAAATCAACAAGTGTGCATATATGCGAATCAGAGACCGAGACCCGACAATGAAAGCAATCTTTTGCGTGCGAATACAGTTGTTGAGTAATCTAGTCTCGTTCAGCGTTTCGTTTAGTATCAAACTAACCTTTTGGACGAGAAGTATCTCGTCTCATGTTGGGGAGAGCCTCCGGAGTTGGGACCGATGGCAGGAGAAAACGAATCTTGAACTAATTCTGATGGTTGGGAAGTCATTTCTAACAGGGACTCTTTCCAGTTTATGCTTATATAGGTTACAGTCGCATCAGATTTTGCCCAGCAAAAGGTGATGGGATAATCGTGTGCCTTGTAATCTGGGGAATAGAGGACAAAATAAACTTGGCGACGGCAAGGGCAAAAGTCGTCAGAATCACTAGAGAGTCTGTGTAACGGGACTTGAATTAACTTAGTTGACGAGTAGTATATTCGAGAAAGTAAGTAGTGGAATTAAAAGAATATGTTCACTGCGACAGATTATTATTAGTATAATAGAAAGAGATTATATTAGAAATTAGAGAGATACGAGAAGTTCGAAAGGAAAAAAACCAGGGTTGAAAAAAAAAAGTCGTGATAAGCGGATACAATCAGAGTTTTATCCGATGACGGATTTTTTGATGGATACCAGTTACAAAGACAGGCCTGTAGACTGGCTGTACGTTTGGTCGAGGTGATACGCTTTTCCTCATAAGGTAATTGTCAATGCTTACGGTCTTTTCATATCTATATTTAGTGACGTCATCGAGCTTTAACGAAGATTGTATAGAAGGAATTGAAAAAAAATTTTGTTCCTCTGCCCATTTAGAGGGAACAGACGCGATTAAAAGGTTCTTGGGATGTGACAGGTTGGGGATGGGGAATAGCAATAAGTATGGTGATATTATTTGGTAGTAAAAGGGTGAACTTTGAGATCAACTAAACCAGAACAAGTAAATGACATTAGCTATATAAACCGTAGTAATTACTACGTTGCTTGTTCATTTGTTATAATTAAAGTAATCAATTCGCCGATAATCTTTCCGGCCTAATAATAACAATATCAATAATAATAACCAACAACAAAGACCTTTTCCCTTTTGTCGTACAATCTGCATTGTGTGCCTAATTCTTATTTGAGACAGTTGATTCGGGTATCTCGGGCGTGCAAATCGGACATTAAGAGAAAGCGAAGATCGTATCAGAAAACCCTGAAGAGAAACAAGCTTGGTTGAATACTTTTGGCTAAAAATAACAAGGACCGACAAAGTATGAACTCAAAAGTGGTTATATTGTGACACAACATACATTTATTGATTTGAATATCCCAGTATGAAGATGTGATAGATAAGCGAATAATGGAAAAAGAAGAAATGTGGGCACCCATAATATATGTGGGCACCCATAATATATGTGGGCAATCCATAATATATATGGTCTAATGGCAATTTGTTGTTTAGCATATAATTGATTATGCGACAATAACGTCATCAGATTCTTTCCTTATCCTGAATGCCCAACTATGAAGTTGTATTTCGTTGATTTACCCTTGTTGTCCGATTAAGCAATAAAAACAACGTATTCTAGAATCAATGGACTTTCATCGAACCAATTAAATTTCAACAAACTTCTGCTACACGTTTTAGACAACTCCCTAACCTTTCTGGCGACATAACGTCCATTGACGTTAATATCCGGGAACAGGTGTTGCAATATTAATATTAATATCCAGAATTGGTAAATATGCTCGGATAACTGGTCCGGATGAATTAGCTTTTAGTATTAGTGACAGGACATAATGACAATGGGTCTCTACCTTTCAATAACTTGCCCTCCCCCACCAACTTTTCATTTGCAAAATGTGTTACTTCTTTATTACATAAAAAAAATTCGAAAGCAAAGGCAACACTATCAAGCCATACTAATTAGAGAAATGTTACTCGGTTGCTGACAACCATATTTATTGATCACCTAACGTCCAACATAACATAACCACTCTCTTATGACGAGCAATTATTTACAGTATTTATGTATTATTCTAATTCCGCAAACAAAAGAGAAAGAGAAGGGACCACAACCTCTTGCATCTTTTATGGAGCAGGCAAGTTCTTAAAGTTACCATATTTTTGATCCAACAGTTTCTCACGTTCGTTATATAGACCTCTGTAAGAATTCTTAATGGTAACCTCGGATACACCAGTAACGTTGGCAATTTCCTTGGTAGACTTGGGCTGCCCATACAAATGAGATGCTAGATATATGCACGCAGCCGCGACCGAAACCGGCGATTTTCCAGCTAATACGCCCAACTCGTTTCTCTTTTTAGTCAATTCAACAGCCGCCTTTTGCACTTCCATGCCCAAACTCAACATGGAACAAAAGCGCGACATTAAATCTTCAGACGCCATCGTTCCAACGCCAGTCTCGAAATTGCTGATCAGAATTTTGAAGCAACGTCCGATTTCTTTCTTTGGCACACGCGTAATTGCGCAAATTTCCTTAAATGTACGGGGTACATTCTCCTGACGACAAGCGATAAAAATACAAGCTGCGATAATAGATTCTGTGCTCTTTCCACGTAGGAGCTTTTCCTCTTCTGCACGTTTGTATAACTGTTTGGCAATGTCCGCAATATGTCGTGTCAATCCAATGGCCTCACACATGGCCGCTATTTCTTTATACGCCTGTATTAAATTTTTCTCTCCTTTGACTGCTGTCGCTCTTCCATGAACTTTGTTCAAATCCTTGGCTGTTCCAGATCCGCCATCTCGTCGTGAGATGACAGTGTCCAGCTGTGAACCGTCAAGCAAAGGATTAGCTGCGGCACCTACACGGGATGGGTCATCACCTTCGTCATTGGCAAAGGTTCTCCATTCCGAGCGAGTGTCGATAATTCTATCTCCAAGCACTAAGCCACAATCGCCACATACTAAATCACCACTTGCAAATTCTTCTATTATATTAGGAGTGGGATTCTTGCAGTCTGGGCATAATAGTCGAACATTCAAATCTGGCCTAATTTCTTTCGGTTCTTCTTCCTTGGCAGAATGGATACGAGGAAATGGAATATTAGCCATCTGTTCGATAAAAATTTGGAGAAAGTGAGCTTTGAAATATTCTTCAAGTTCCAAGTCCGATAATAATTCGATGTTGAGTCTTGACGTTGGCTTTGGAAAACCAACATTGTATAATGGTTTAAACTGTCTAACCAGTGTACTATCACATAAAGCTACCATATTCGCTAAAAATATACAGCTAAAAAATTATGTTGTTCGCTATCTGCTGTTTACTTGTTTATATACTCTTTAAATATGCGCTCTCTTCTCTCTTTCTGACGATCTTGTGAATTTACCTTTTTATACGACTAGAGTTGTTAAACCTGTCTTGTAGCTAAACGAGAAAGGAAATTAAAAAGAGAGAGAGAGAGAGAGGGAGGGAGAGAGAATAGAGAGTTAGAACCAAACTTTTGACGTTAAGCTTCTTTCTATGTAAAGTAATAACTCGCATACGATAGAATAGCCGCAGTATACTCCTTCACCAAGCCAAAGGACAAAAACAATAGTTCTCTTTCTTGCTGACTAGAACAAGAAATATATAAAATATGCAAATAGAAGTTTTCGGAAAGTCAAAGCTGGGGAATGTGAAAAGTGTCCAGACAAGAGTGAAACAAGAGTATCATGCTCTGGAGTTCAATGTGAATCGCAATTTTAATACATTCTGCTGAGGAAAAGGCAAGTTCTTTCAATGGTCTGATTGGTCAGTATTAATTCGGATCGGCAGGGCACTAAAATAGCTTGGTCTGACCCGCTTGCTCCACTAAATGATTCAACGGCTAGCAATTACTAGTCAAAAGCATGGATCCAGTTGCCGTGCAAGTAGAAATTAATAACTTTTTGGATCACACTGCTTCAAATCCTAGAAGAGGAGCGAAAAAAGTAGAGACTAGGGATACATATTTTGAACAAGTAGGTCGTTCTTATGCGAATCTCGCACATGACAGGCACTGGAGGAATGCAGACGGATCGGTGTATCCAATTTCGGTCGAACATTTGAAAGAGTATATAATCTTAAAATATGAATCTAGTAATATGAAAAGTGTACTATGGCATATTGGGGCATTGAAGAGATATCAAACAGAGGTGCTCAAATTTAAAAAGTGGGATGAAGTGAGAAATCATCCGGATGTCCTAAAACTACTCGCTGAGTTGGAAGAATCAGAAGCATACAAAAGTGATGATGAAGGAGGAATAGCGCCATTGGGAGGTGTGCAGAATCGAGGAAAAGGTAAAGCTGAAGATTTATCGCTCAAGACAAAAAGGCCTGTATCCCGGTTCGATCTTTCCAGACGTCCTGCACAGACAATCTTGGCCTTACTTGGTCGTACGAATGGCGAAGGTAATGAATCTTTGGGGGATGCTTCCGGTAGCAATACAGCAGCGACTGCTGCTGAACCTAGATTTGAGCAAGGCGACAGTTTTATGGGTAAGTCATACCCCCTCCCCCCCTCACGATGTAATATTAATAAAGTGAGATAGACATATGAGAACAATATTTGGAATGACGAGCTGTTGATTGATTTACTGTTTCGGAATTTGCCACATGTGATTTTGTAAATAATCGCCGTCATAGCATGACTTTTATATATTTGTATATTGTCATTTACTTGATCAAGTTTGTTGCTTTAACAGATTCCGATGAAGACGAGGAGGGTGAGGAAGAAGAGGAGGAAGAGGAAGAAGAAGGTGATGACATGGAAGAAGATGATGCATCTCAACGTGACCAGAGTAATGGAAATGTTGATTATAGAGCGCTTTTCCAAAATGATAGTGACGATTCTGACTATATTCCGCCTTCCAGGAACACATGTAAGAAAACTTGAAATTTAAGCTTATCAAATATTATAATGAGAATAGTTTGTTACTCATTATATTATGAATGGCCTTCTAGTAACTGACGACTCTGGTAATTATATGACAGTCAAGAGTACGTGTCTGATGATTATATGGATCTGTCCGAGTATTCAATGCCCGTCTATGACTCGTTTATACTTTATTCGCTTCGTCCATACTAAGATACTTTTTGTTGGCCAGGACGAAGACTCAGAAGTGAATCGGATAGTGAGTCGTCGGAAGTATGTTTTCATCTCCCACGTTTGTTCAAGATTTTTCGATATATACAAAATTGCTGACTGTGTGCTTATGACAACATAGGATGGACCAGAATCGTTTAAACTTCGTTACGACACTGCATTATCTATTCTAAAGTCAAAATATGTAAACTCCTGTACTAAACACCTTCGTGGGTGTTTTCCTATCGACGAGCGTCGGCACTTGCTCTTGGACGAGAAAATGATCAAGCGATGGGCAACATTGATAGTATGTATTATAATCGTCGTCATTATCAATACTGCTCTTACTAGCTGCTTGTATATGAGTGTTTAATTCATGGATTGTTGTAGGCGTCAGGCGATGATGTTATTGTTGAAAGTCCACCTCAATTCGAAGAATTCCCCGAATTTAATACAGATAGAGCAGTATGCATTTAATGCGTACGCAAAACAAATAACGCATGCTTCGATCATGCAGCAGTTATACTAGGAATAATGCATTGACGATGATTACGACGAAATGAGATCATATGATTGACGTTGATGATACAACGATAGGACGTTGACGGTGATGTGGTGAGGACGATAGTATTTGTTGATCGTGAATGATTGTACCGATATTAGCACTCATCTGACTGATACAGACACTGTTTTATATGTAAATGGATAGTTATTGATCTGTTTGTATGAATGCTGTAAATAAGTTTAATTATTCTTAATGTAAATTTAATTTTATCTTATTGAAGAAATATTGAAAAAGGAAATAAATTTGAACTTCCTTCGCTTCCTGGCGTTGTTGAATGCCGCACAGGAAAGACCCGCAAATTTAAACTTGAGCAATTCATTAGATCTCTGGTGTTGATAGAATTATATATCAACAAGATTTTTTGGGGGGCTGTGGACTGATGAACACGCAATAAAATACATTTGCGCCTCATAGGCATAATCACCAAATTTATTATGTCTATTAATAAGTACATAAACAACGTCTTGAAATCTATTATTATTATACTTCTTGCTTCTCTATTGTAGAAAAATGCATAGCCTCCTGGTAAATTAGCACTGTCGACGAAAAAACATATCAATAGTTTGCGCTAGTGAGAAGAGATTGAAAGAGAAAGCGTTCGGGAAAAACAAGTTTACTCACCCTTTAGTTCCTCCTTCGTCAACGAATCTTTCTGTTTATCAAAGTCAAAAAATGAATCGGGAATTGGATCCGCTCCTGGCTCATCACTAGGATCATGGAACTGAAATTCAAAAACATGTAAGTATTGTTGATTTCCAACAGATTTTCAATAACAAAAGTATACTCACAGGCTCCATGTAGGGGTGGTTTAATGCCTCTTCAACTGTAATTCTGTTCGATGGATTAAATGTAAGCATTTTTTCAAGCAAATCCAGAGCAAGCGGATTCGCATTGGGGAATAGTTGTGCAAAGGGAATGCGCTTCTTAAAAGGCATACTCCTTATATACTGGCGAGCCTAGATGAATACAATTAACTGTTAGCAGACAAACTCGCCACGTCCATTTCGTAAGGCTGATTATATTTGGCATACCCTTTTACTACTAATGCTCTTGAGGTCGTCTGGCCTGGGTGTTCCTAGAACTTCGAAAATCAACCTAAGCTGGTCATGGTCTATAATTCAAAGATTTTCAAAATGCGAATCAAGGAAATAAAAGGAATCAAACATGGTAAACGTTTAATTTCACGAAAACTCCTGCGGTAACAAAGGATACAATCTCTCCCGGGAAACAATGGCTTTCTACCCAATATTTCCGCCATGATGCATCCGACAGACCAAATATCAACGGCTTTCGTATATACATTGAACGTGAGCATAATCTCTGGTGCACGATACCATCGGGTAGCGACATATTCGGTCATAAAGCCACTTTGTTCGTCGCTAGGATTTGCATTTCGAGCAAGACCAAGATCGCAAATCTTTGGGATAAAGAATTGCACTTTAGAATCCATGACGATTTTGTCAGCGAAAAGTAGTTTTGCACAAACAAACCTTTAAATCACAGTTGGCATTTACAAGCAAGTTGCTCGGCTTTAAATCGCGATGCAAGACATTTGCAGAATGCAATGCTTTGAGAGCGCGAAGAATTTGATAAATAAAGTACTGGCAATGGTCATCGCTCAATCGCTGGGACCGAATAATACCGTGCAAATCGGCTTCCATAAGTTCTAGAACAAGGTAACTAATACAAGTCAAAGCATAAGCATGCATATTCATAGATTTCTTTCGCGTAATCTCTAGAACTTACACTTCATTGAATTTCCCCATGTTTTCAGGCCTCACAATATCTAGAATCGATATGATCTAATCACGGTTGTTATTTTGTTTTCAGTTAATAATATTTTCTTGAGCGAAAAGAAAAAAGGGGGGGCGAGCGAAATTTCACAAAATAAAATCAATGTTGTTATTACGTTCTCATGATTAAAATAGCGCAAAAGCTTCATTTCACGAAGAGTACGCAAGCAAAACAGAGAGTGGTCGAAAGGTTTAACTTTCTTTATAGCGACCTTTTGGCCGGTTGGTTTATGAATGGCGGCGCTAAAAAAAGAAGAAAGAATGTTATGCAAACGTTCAGGGTTTGTTCAGTTGCCGAGTTTAAAACTTTTCAATAATTACCATACAACGCCGTAAGCACCCTCTCCAATTACATGTAATAATTCGTAATTCGAACCGACGTTAAATTCAGGTCTTCTCGATCGACTGGACATGGTTTTTGTATACAATTCTATAAGAAAAGTCTAAGTGTCTATAGTACAGTAAAAAGTGTTTGCGAAAGAATGCGGTGGAATAGTTTGAAATTTTTGTAGTGAAGGATAGAGCATGTGGGGGGGTTCTTTTATATGGTGAATAAACTGTGACAACAGTATTTATTATTTTGCTTACAATCATTTCTATGGTAAGAAACATAGAATTGTTGACAACAAAGGCGTTTTTTTCTTTGCATCGTTGTTCGATGTCATTGTCATTCGAAATTTTCCGAATGGTTGGGTTCTGTTCGCTAATACGTATTTGTTTGCCCTTTCTGGTAAAACTGCCAAATTAAAGTCAACCATGTAAACTAAACAAAGTGAACCATGAGTGCCACGATGAAGCCTAATATGGGAAAAAGTTAATTTGAATGTAATACAGGCCGTAAATGTACAAAACTTCCCGGCTCGGTCTTTGTTTTCAAATGAACTATTATTATAGCAATCAAATTAATTAGTAATTGTTGAACTTACCAATGTGTAATACCTAAATAATCTAACAATATTATCGGTCTTTAATATTATTATTATAGCCTCTGCAAGCTTTATGTAGAAAGAAATACATGTTAATGTACGCATACCTTATTTAATATTAAGCGCAGAATCTATGTAATGAAACTTTATCGTCTATTATTATTATACAACGAGACCAATATGTAATCGGAGCGAAAAAATTTCTCTACCAACTTTTAGCGCTTTATAGTTCAAGACTTCCAAGAAAGGATACTTCTGCGGCAATTACTAATTTCGAAAATCCTAATTTTGCAAGGCCATAATAATAATAATAATAATAATAATAATAATAATAATAATAATAATAATAATAATAATAATAATAATAATAATAAT